>SNQJ01S0022765.1:100868-115131 GCA_010110895.2 Picea sitchensis
TTGTTGATTGCATTGCAGAAACTGTTGCATGGTTTTTATTTGAGAATGTAGTCACCAAGTTTGGATGTCCGCACATCTTACTTAGCGATCAAGGTACACACTCTCTGAACCAAACCATTGTTGCATTTATTGAGGAATTTCATATTCATCATCAGAAAAGTACACCATATCACCCTCGGGCTAATGGCACAGTAGAAGCTTTCAATAAAATTTTGGAGAATGCTTTGACAAAGATCTGCAATGTTCGAAGAGACGATTGGGACTTAAGAATCCCTGCGATACTATGGGCATACATAAATACAAGTAAGAAGTTGTCAGGATAGACACTATTCTGGTTGGTCTATGAATAGGAAGCAGTAATGCCAATAGAGGTCATTGTACCTAATATGCACATGGCAACCATCACTGATCTCTTGGACACAGGTGCAATAGAGGAGAGATTGGCGAAGTTAGTCCAACTTGAGTAGGATAGGTTTCTGGTTAGATTCCATCAACAGGTGCAGAAATATAGAGAGAAGGCCTGACATGATTGACATATTAGAACCAAGAAATTCCAAGTCGGTGACCTGGTACTACTCTACGACAACAAGTATCTACAACACCCGAGGAAGTTTTGCATGCACTAGTTAGGGTCATATGTGATCTAGCAGATAACAGACACAGGTGTTGTGTGGTTCATAACCTTGGATGGACATATCTTGGATGGAATGGTGAATGGAAGTCAACTGAATTTCTACAGAGACAGTTGACCGTCTACGCAGTGACTTGTGCGATGCAAAAACCCTTATATTATAGTAAATGTACCATAGTATCAAGAGAAGTAAGAAAAAAGAAATAGAAAGGCAGAAAAAGGAAACACAATAAAACATTAGTGATAGGAAAACAAGTATGTGAAATCCCAAGGTATCATAACTTGCATAGTTGGACTGATCATCTTACACGAAGTGAACACTGCGACAAGTTCAATGAGAAGATATAGACATGCCCGACTGCGACGAACAACGCATTATTGTGCACGTTGGCACGAAAATACTATTAACTACAGTTAGGAACGGAAAAGACAGTTGGATGACCAACATGATGGGTCATTAAAGGACCATAGAAGCACTAAATCCGAAAAGTCGTCGAAAATCTTGGATTGATCAATAGTACGAAAGGAGGATCATAAGGCAGATTTGGCACTCGAGGAGCATTTAGTTAACCAATTACCCACTTCAATGCTAGATTGGACAAAGCAGTTAAGGCAAGATAAGACAGGTATACTTAGTACAAACACACCAAATACTGAGTGAGAAGGAAATTCTAAGTTATTTTTTGCATCCAAGCCCGAGCGAACAGAGAAGAAGTTCCCCAATTCAAGTTATAGCGACCCGCACAGATATAGAGACTTCATCTGCAAGTTCAGCATACCTCGGCAATGACACCACCATGAGGAGGAGCACCCTCCAATGCAGCAAGAAAACAGTCCAAGCAATCGGTAGATGTTGAGGTAGAAGAAGTGCCCGGACCTTCTGCCCCGGCACCTCCCGAATTTTTTTACAGAGATTATTTTCCTCCGAGGATGGATGACGCACCCTTAGTTACAGTATCATCGAATGCCAAATATCCATTACCCATAGCACCAATCTCGAAGGGTGTTAGGAAATATGAGGACATGCTCGACAAGGTGACCAACTTGAAGTTTATGGATCATGACATCACGGACATGCAAAAGTTCCCTGAGTTAGCCAGGGATCAATATTATGCATAAACAAAGACCTTGCTATAGGAAAAACTTGGGTGGAAGCGCAGGCATGGGCATCAGGTTTGGAGAAAGCCGAGATACTTAAGTTGTTCGAAATTCTACATTTTGGACGGAGTAACGAAATCAATGCTCGTGTCAAGGTATTTCTTAGTTATGTCCATGGGGGAACACTTTGGCTAGATCCCCCAGTTTCAATTGATACAACACTAATTGCACGCATTATAGGGTTGAGCAAGGTAGGCGAAGACCCAGCCTTACTGTTTCTCAAAATGGGAGAGTGAGCCCTCTCTGAGACCATCAAAGACAAGTGCGATACATTAAGAGGAAAACACAGTCTGGATGTAAAGATCATCAGTGACCAAGAGGTCAAGTTCATGACACAGGTTTTGGCCTGCAAATTATTACGTAAATGTCAAAACGACGAGGTACCAGTGGCAGTCGTCGTCACGGCAGAGAGATGCAAGGAAGGAGTGCAGATGAATTGGGAAACCTTCCTCGTAAATCAATTCTTGCAGGACTGCACAAAAGCCCATGAAAAAGGAGGAATTTCATTACGCATGGCTACTTATTCTTATTGCGTTGGTCAGATGGCATGAACCCGCATTCTACCAGTGCATGAGTGTTTCAGGTCGCTATCCATTCGCTACTAGATACGCCAACTTATGGCACTCCACCATAAAAAGATGGCAGACTAATACCAACATTGTTTTTACTCATATTTTCGGTTCATCACAAAAGTGGTAGAGACTACAATACGGATTCTCGAGGAAGCCATTATCGCCTACCGGGACGTCGCCTGGTTCAGAGCCGACATGCACCATCTCTATGTGCAAGCCAAGAAGGATCATGAGCGACAGGAATTACCAACCAATTACCGGCTGACAGTGGAAGAGGTGCACGCCATAATTAATGACTGGGAGGATTATTGGAAGAACCCAACCAACAAGCTAGGGTCCTCCCGGGAGCACGAGGACCAAGGACAAAGTGAGGAGGAAGAGGCTCTGGGCTGAAAAATGACGCAGACAAGCTAGAAGGGAAAATGAAAGTCCCTTAAGTTGGCCTCAAAAGGAAAGATCAGGAGCCATAACAGATAGGAGGGATGCTTGAAAAGACAGGGGGATCACGAAAGAAAGAAAAAGCACAACGCTAGACCCCATTTTATATCTTGAGTCACGATGATATGGATCGCATTGGGTTCTTGATCCGCAATTCCACCGAAGAGATTTGGGAGGAAGCTGCGACAAAGCATGAGGACCACTAGAAGAAGGTCTAGGATTAGTTGGGAGTCCTGCAACAATTGTTAGAAATAACATGCGTTGTGAAAGACCCCAAGATAAGGGAAAACCCATCCACAACACACAGGACAACCAAGATCGGTGCGCAGGAAGCTCTAATACAACCCTTAGGGGAGCATCACACTATACAGCTTGAGGCAGTCGCGCTGGAGTTACCAGTGGGGGCATTGTAGGAATAGCTTGTGGCCTTAGGCCAACTTAATATCGTGGTCTCCAACTTACCCATTCACAGGATAGAGGAACTCCAAGCGCAGTTGGATCAGGAGATAAGGCATTGAGGCAACACTGCACACCAAGACTTAGTCAAATTGAGGGACGAAAGTGCCCACATACAGACGCAATATGATATGGCCTTGCGGAAAAAGAAGGAGATTGAAGACAGAATGGAAGAAATTATGAAGACCCAAGAGAGTGCAGAAGAAAGGGCAATGAAATCCCAGAAGGAGAAGGATGACATGAACACTATGGTACAGAAGACCTAGACCATTGTCCAAAAGTTATACAAGAAAGTACTTGAAGTCCCCCTGGTCGTCGAGGTCGCCATGGAGGAACAATTGTTCAAGATTAGGGATGTTATGAAGAGATTCTGAGAGCAGTTATGGGATCTCCAAAAACATACCACACCATGCATGCCACCTAAGGTGCGCGAGGGTAGATTGCGGACGACAACAATGGAAGTTGCCAAGATTAAGAAATTTGAAGATGACTGCACATGCCTTTGCGAGGAAAGTGCCAAATTTTGGGAAGAACTCATGGCGGACCCAGAAATGCAGGCCGTAGAGGCCAAACTATGAGCAATGCAAGAGCAAGCCAATAAGGCGACAAAAAAGGCAACAACCTTGCCACTAGTCAAGTGAATGGTGACCATTTTGCGCAGCGATAAGCATATGTTGAAGTAGAGCGAATGAGGGACCAGCAGAAGGTCCTTCAACAAAGGCTTGGACCTAGGTAGGAGGAAGCGATCAAGGTTATTGGAAACTTGGCCACTGTCCAGGAGAAGATCAAGCAGGTTTGCTGATACAGAGAATAAACTGCACAATTTGACTGAGTAGGCCACCGAGGAGATCACCGCCAAAGAGGCCACCATTGTCACAGAGGTGGAAACAGATAAGGCTATGATGCAACAGTTCATTGCAGTATGGAAGAACAAGAAACATGCGTGAGTGGCTCGGTATGAGCCACATGTGAGTGTTGGGGTCCTGTTGGACATGCAGTTTTTTAATATAAAAGCCTAAGTATAAAAGAAGAGCGCAAAAGGAAGGAAGCACAGAGAAGGAAGGAATCGCGCAAAAGGAAGGAATCACACAGAGGGAAGGATTCGCGCATAAGATAGAAAGGGCACAGAAGGACACAAATGATAGAGACAATGCAAAGACAAAAGGATAAAGCAAGCAAGCGAGAAAAGGAAGCGCAAACGATGATAGTGCGACTTTCCAGAAATAGAAGGACAACAGAAAAGTTGTATAAATAATAAGAAATAGAAGAAGGCAAATAGCCAATTAACTGAAGATGACTATGCCATGCATTGTAATGGGTTATTTTGGGATAAATAAGAATAGAACTTGAAACCCTAGATTTTGGGGTATAAATATGTAATGGGATTGGGAGAATATAGAGAGATAATATGCACAGAGACATAGAGAGATAGATATATGCATATGTAAGTGCGAGAGTGTGTGCATGGAAGATAATTGAAGTTATTGAAATATCATGAATGTAATAGTCAATTAGTAAGAAAGAAGATGAATAAAGAAGGAGTTTAGAGATGATATTGTGTCTTGTGTTCTTACTTGTCGTTATGCATTCACGAATGATGATTTCATTGGCAGAATAAATTTAGTCTATGGATGGGGTATGTTGTAATGTTCATGTATGGTTGTGATAGTTTAGATAATAATCAATAACATACATAAGTTAAAATCAGGAATAATGATTCATGCATTAGCCTCCCTTTCCCTTATTGTTGTAGAAACTTGGTTCTTGTAGCCCTAATAGATACCTCGGGTGAGACTTCATCTATGCAAGTAGGTGATGTCGAAAGGGCTAGTGTCTTGATGGTTTTGTTGGTCACAATCAAACCGAACCCTGGGTCTCATAAACCCTGCACAGACAAGAAGCAACCAACAACAACCCTAAACCCAACAATAATCCTGGTGGGGCAAAGAAAGATAAGAAAAAGGTGAAGTTTCCTTGTAAACTTTGTAAAGACAATCACCTTATGTATCAATGCCCCAATATGGGAGAATTCCATAAGTTGTTAGCACAATAAGAACCTATTGCGATGACTAACATTTTCGCCTAATATCAACATATGATGATAGGCTCTTCCGATATTTCAAGAAATGCGCAAGGGGTCACCCAAGGTGCACCCTCGTCAGATGGAACTCAATCGTTCATTCATATGGTGGGATACATTTATGTGTTGACCAGATCCCATGATTATGGTAACCCTAAGTCAACGTCGAAAGGAAAATAGTATCATGACCCACATAATTTTCTCCATATAAAGAAGCCTACGAGGGATGCAGTGTCGTGTGTGCCGAAAGGTGTTTACAAATGCTCATCGCACAATCCAAATCCTAGAGCTACGCATGACTACTCGATTGTTGAGGACTTGGCTTAGACATCGTGTGTGATGTCAGCCTTAGAGGTTCTCCAAAGTTTCCCTTCAAAACAACGTGCGTTGTTTTCCGCTACCGGGGATATGGATTCTTTTAGCTCACAAGTTATCAAGTTTAACACCATAGATCTCAAACCTTGCCTTCCCTATCATGTTGCCTTCCAAATTCAAGTGGTTTATTCCATGAAAACTATTGGGAGGAAGGTCATTAATGAAGGTGCTTCGACGTGCATTATGTCTATATCTTGTTGGTGAGCCATTAGCTCTCCCAAGCTCACTTTGTTTCCTACCTTTCTTACAATGTTTGATGGACGGTCTTTTCGATCGCATGGGGTTATTTATTTCTTTCCAATCCAATTAGGAGGTAAAATCGTTACTGTGGAAGTGGAAGTGGTTGACGATCCACTCAAATACAACCTCTTGTTAGGATGTAGCTGAACTTATGCCTTGACGGTAGTGGTATTCTGATATTTTGAGTATTATGTTTCCCTCGTGAAGGGAATATCATGACTATCAATCAAATGTCATTTACATGCAATGAATCAACTACATCCATGGGATCTACTGTCTTGTTAGTCAATAATTACCAGATGACCATTCAGAGTAGGGGTGTTGGGTTGTATCCTTCGTTGATGGGAACATTTAACTTCGTAGCACCCATCTCTTACATTAAATATGTTCTTACATGTTCTAATCAACCAATTTTGTTGGTTCCCACATCCCAGGTGTGTTAGTTTTGTACATCTTATTTTGAGGACCTATGGATTCTACCTTCTCCATTGGATTCAATGGAAGGTCTCAAGCATGCTAGGATGGTTATTTCGTTGTCTACAACAAAAGTAGCTTATCAAGCAATCAAATGTGCCACTGTAGACACMGACCCAACTCCTTCTTRGCTAGAGGAGTCATATTATTTTCCYGAGCCCGTGTGGGTTGTGAAATCTTCTAAATATCTTCATTGTGTATACACCATATTGTATTCTGATGAGGCTATTATGGAGTCGATGGCTGGGCCWGAGAGGTCTTGGGAGGACTTGCACCATAGGTCATACTTCCTCTTGGAGCTTGATAGAATAGAGAGAGAAGAGTTTTGATTGACCTTGATATGAGATAATGATYGTCTAGTGAACCCCTTGGCAACACATGGAGTGTATGTTGAGGGAAACATGGCAAACATATCAAAAACAATCTCAAAAAACATCTCTCATAACCCCGATGTCATTGAAAACGTGTTCATAGGGGTGGACTATTCTTCGGAGGAGATCCGCATTTAGACTGATTTGTTTAAAGAGTTTCACAATGTTTTTGCTTGGTCATACGAGGAAATTCCAAGCATAGATCCCTTGATTGTTGAACATGAGATTAAGACATATGAAAACAAAAATCATTTTAAACAAAAACTTCAACTCGTGAATCCTAGAAAAGTAGCAGCAATAAAGGCTCAGGTGGAAAATCTACTCAAAGGTGGCTTTATCTACCTTATTTTCTTGACTGAATGGGTATCCAATCCCATTTTGGTAGATAAGAAGCAAGGAACAATCTCAGTCTACATGGACTTTAGAGATCTGAATAAGGATTGTCCCAAGGACAATTTCCCCACGTCGTTTATAGATCAAATTATTGATGAATGTGTGGGGAGTGAGATATTCTCTTTTCATGGATGGATTCTCCAGTTATAGCTAGATTCATATTTGTCCCGGGGATCAACACAAAACTGCATTTATATGTCCTTGAGGCACATTTGTGTATTAGAAGATGCCTTTCGACCTTAAAAATGTTGGAGCTGCATTTCAACGGGCCATGTCCTTTGCGTTTCATAATATTAAGCACATTGTGGAGGCTTATCTAGATGATCTAGTTGCTCTCTCTCGCAAGCGAGCATATCATCCTGCTCATCTTCACAGATGCCAGCATTATAGAATTTGGTTGAATCCTAACAAATGCATCTTTTGTGTCATATCGAGGTGTATTTTGGGTTTCATCGTATCTGATAAAGGGATCATGGTCGATCCTTTAAAGGTTGAGGCAGTAGTTCAATTTCCTCCCCCGCGCAATATTCAACAACTTCAAAGCTTACAAGGGAAAGCCAATTTCCTTCGTCACTTCATAGCTAATTATGCCAACATCACCAAGGGATTTATGCACTTGCTGAAGAAGGGGGTTCCATTTATCTGGGACAATTTCGTGCAACATTCTTTCAATGCACTTAAGAAGGCTCTTGTGTCTGCCCCCTTGCTTAGTCCCTCATACTATAACAAAGATTCCATGTTGTACCTTGCAATATTACAATCAACGGTCAATGAGGTATTAGTTCAAGAGGATGATGCATTCAAAGAGCACATCATCTACTATCTTAGTTGTGGCTTGGTGGGTCCTGAACTGAATTATTCGCATGTTGAAAAGTTGGCTTTGGTGGTTGTGCACGTCATCTAAAGACTTCGACACTATATTCTTTCACGTAAAACCATTGTGATTGAGGATGTCAATCCATTTTAATACATTCTAACCCAAATAATTGTTGGGAGAAAATATAATAAGTGGATTGTCATTTTACAAGAGTTCGATATGGACTTCACATCCGATAAGTCCAAAAAATCTTTGGTTTTTGTCAATCTCATGTCAAAGTTTTCGAGTGAAGAGAAGGGCATCATAGTAAAAAACTTGTACCTAAACGAGCATGATTTCCTCATTTCTTCTTTTGACCCTTGGTATGGAGATATCCTAGTATATCAAGCGAAGAATTACCTCATTATTGGTAACGCTTTGCATTGTCAAGGGGTTGATTCAGTTCTTCGTCATTGTTTGTCCCACAAAGAGGTGAAGAGTGTGTTGAATGATTGCCACGGTGGATCCTATGGTGGTCATCTGTCTAGGTTGGCGACAACCCAAAAAATCCTATGCGCCAGATACTTCTGGCCTACAATATTCAAATATTGCATAGAGGCAGTCAAGAAGTGTCATTCGTGTAAAAATAATTCTAGGAAAATGTGTGCACATGTTGTTCCCTATAATCATCGTCGGGGCTTTCACCTAGTGGGGAGTTGCTTTTACCACATGCCACCAAACTTCAATTAGAGGGAATCGATACATTATCGTGGCCATCGACTACTTCACAAAGTGGGTGGAGGCCATGCCAACGTTTTCTAATGATGGTGAAATTGTTGCACTCTTCATGTTCAATCAAATTATTGCTAGGTTCGGAGTTCCAAAGGATATTGTCACTGACCATGACAGACACTTTCATAATAAAATGATGTCAAAGTTAGCTTTTAAGTCGGGGTTTAGGAAGAAGCATCCATATCCTTACTATCTGTAAGAAAATGGTCAGGTGGAGGCCATCAACAAGCCTCTTAAGACCATTCTTCAACGAACAATTAACGTAAGCAAGTCGAATTGGCACTTGGTGCTTTATCAGACATTATGGGAATACTGAACTTCAGTAAAAACTTCCACGGGATTCTCCCCTTTTCAACTTGTTCACGGAGTTGAGGTAGTTCTACTAATTGAATGTGAAATCCCCTCCTTTAAAATAGTTGTTAAGCTCCTTCGCGACACGTCCGAGCTCGAAGAACAACTTGTTCAACTGGAGCAACTTGATGAATAGTGTCGAGATGCTTCCATGACGAATGAGGCACATAAGAAACATGTTAAAGTGTAACATGATAAGTCTATTCACCTACAATATTTTCTGAAGGAGATCTTGTTTTAGTCTATGATAAAGACAAAGATCCTCTAGGAGCAGGCAAGTTTAACACGATGTGGCACATGCCATACATTGTAAGGCATGTGTTGAAATTAGGTACTTACGAACTCGTTGAATATGAGGAGAATGTATTGGTTGAGCCTCGGAATGGGATCTATCTCAAGAGGTACTACACTTGAGCAACGATGCTCGAGCGTTTGCCCCTTTGTAATTGTTGTATATTGGTAGTGTTAGACTTATATTAGTTTCTTTTGTTCTTCAATATTTTCTTATCATGCTTCTACTTGGATGATAGATGTCTCTGGAATCCATGGTCTTTATAGGATTCACAGATGGTGCTAGTCATCACACTCATAACCTTTCTTTCGTCACTTAGGTGATTTATTCACCCATGGGTCAATTTGATTTCAAGAGGTGCTTGTCTTGGGACAACGACGAATAATATGACCCAGTATAGCGCCATGATAGAACTTCTCAGATATGTCATTTCGCATGGCATTCAATCTATTGAGGTTTGCCTGGATTCCCAATTGGTTGTGTCTCAGTTTAATGGAGAGTATCAGATCCGTGACCTGACTCTTCTTCGATGATTCCCACGGGTACGTCTTCTGGAGCATTCCTTTGATTTCATTACACACGTGCACGTTCCTAGGAGTTAAAATCTCATTACTGATGCATTCACTAACTGTGTATTAGATTGGCATTTGTTTTATTCTTAAGTTCAGAAGCATGCATGTATATAAAGCATCACGTTGCACATATAACATTCATTTAAGTAAAGCCAAGGCAAAAGTCTGTATATATATTATTTTAATATACATCAAGTACAAAATTGTGGATTCATTTTACAAAATCGGGCCTCTAACCTCGAATATACATCTATAAAATAAATACAATATAGTACATAACACCTATGTTGAGGACTATGTCCCCACATGTGTCTCATGATAACACACTACAATATTGGCTAGATTCTGGAAGAGTCGAACCCAAGGCCATGGTACGTCGATGACCTGTCACTGCATTTGCTCCGGTAGATCCTTGATATGTACCATTGGGATCTAGTGGGTGAGCCTATCTAGGTTTCTCTCACGTTCTACATGACTCTATCCACATCCCCTCTGGGATGGTATTCACCTTGTCCTTTGTGTTTATGCCGAGGGTATCTCGCCCGTTGTGCTAGTCCAATATCTACGCATTTGAAAATTTTTGTTACAGTCATGATCCAGGCCAAAAATATGTTATTTTTGGTTTGCTTCTTGAGTTATTTCTTAAATAAAAATACATAAAAATTATATAACTTGGAAACTTTAAAAAGGTGTTACCTATCTCTCCTAGTGTGGCGCCGAGAGGTACTAGCATGTTCGGGTCCCTGGTGAAGTTTATCCTTTCCTAGGGATAGTCATCAATAACTATGATCTGTCGTGACCATTAGTGAAAGAAATCATCATTATAAGGACTAGGCAATCGCCTGCCCCCTAGTCGTTGCATCAAGTTTGTCCATTGAGCCATACAAGGTTCTCTAAGTCTTTGTGGCCAAACAAACACTCGTGGACTAATCGTTAGCACTCTCTCCAAAAAGAAAGTGCATAGAATGTTGCCATTCCCAAAGTTTTTCATCCTCCCCAGCTTGCATTCTGTAAGATGAGTCTTCATGCACATCAATAGTGATGGGCTACAATCAAATATTGTTGGTCTCAAGCATTCTACTCCATAAAACATTTGTGGTTGAGATGCTTGGTGAAGTGTCATCGGTCCTGCGATTCTTGCGACAATACACAAGATAATTTTTAAGCTTAGACTCTCTATGCTCCATATTGGGATTTGACTTCCCATTTTTTGAGTGCCCGGGGCGTAGTGGGTGGCTATGTATTCTTCAATTGCCATTCCCCCACCGCCTCGAGTCTTGATATTTACTACATCTCCTCGCCAAGTGAGTCTCGTTATGAAGTATATTTCTTCAACCTCTAGCTTTAGAGGTCGCCCATCTAACGTGAAAGAGTCAACATTGGTGTCCCAATAGCCTATTAGGACTTGTAACAATCTCTTTTGAGCTCTCATATTGCTTGTCTCAAATAAATTTATTAGGCCGCAATTCCAGAGGGATTCTAATGCCTCTAGGTCTTCTATAACCTGATTGTCAATCTCCTCGTGCTCTCTTTCTCTCCATTCAATAACCATATTGCAAGATTTGATCAAGAAAGGGGGTTAAAAATTCAATTTTTTACTTTGGGCGGGATTTTACGTGTGCTATAGAGATGACATGCGCGTACATACGTGGGATGTCTTGATGATAGGCATGTATAGGGCTTCTTGTATGCATCATGTGCCAAAGGAGGGCATGTACACACATGTCCCTTCAAATTTTTTTCCAAATCAAGTAATTTTTTTTATGAAAATGGGAAATCAAATGGATGAAAATGAAGAGGAGGGAGAGGCATGTTACTTGGTCCTAACAATGTGAGATTCTGTTGACCATAGCGTTTGTAATAGTTTGTGGAAATTTGGGGGTATTTTGCACTAAAATGCATTGTTTGGGTAAAAATGACAAATGACATGGTAAAAATTCAAGTTTTCACTATTTAATCAAAAAATTTACCCACTTGACTATAGTTTTATGCCCTCATTGTGAAATTATACCTAATGGACAGAGTTTCAAGTGTAGAAGATGTTTAATTGTGCAGTTTTTCAGGAAGGATGTCATACCAGGGTGTTTTACGCATTTTCCTCCCTTTTAGTTCGTTTTTTAACTCTTCGACATGTAATGTTCTTGATTACTGGCATATAGGGGTGGTCATTTTCCACCTGCACTTTGCATTATCGGTATCATTTTCATATTTGCCTTAGATTTGATCCCACTTACTTGCGACACCTATTGATGTTTTGGTAGCTATAGGAAGTATTAACCTCCATGTGTAACCTATTACTTAGAATAGAATATTCTGGAAGCAAGTGAACCATTAAACAGATGTGTGGAAACCCTAGAAGACAAGTCATCCTAGCAGAATAATAATATTAGAATATTATCTTCTAGAAATACAAGTCGACTCCACAAGAAAAAGATAAACATAAAATAGAATTACCAAAAAGTCAGGTCAGCCCAGCCAGAAAAGTTGTTGGATAGATTAATATAAATAGAGGACGTTTTAGCTCATTTGTACACCCAGTCAGAGCACAAGTCTTGTGGAGAGTTGTAGTTGCAGCTGCAAGGAGGAATAAGGGCATATGGTCATCTCTTGGTCTTGGTCTCTCTCTAGCACTATCAAGTGATTCTCTTGGTGATATTCTTGGTGATTCTCTTGGTGATATTCTTTCTAAGTATGGTGCAAGTATGAGAGAATAGTACAGTTGCAACTGTTGCAGTTGTGTATGGTACTTGTTCTGTGGATATGGAGACTCTCTCTCTATTGTGCACTACCCTTAGAGAAGGAGCGCTCTACTTGTCTTGAGTTGTTGTTGAAGTTAGCAACTAGGGTTTATCTGTTGGTTTTGGAGTAGGCTTGCCAGAATTATTCTAAGTAAAGTTTAATGTGCTCGGGGGTGGCATATGTGAATGCCTATGGTTGGGTGACAATGATGTGACATTGTCTATGGTTAAACAAGCATACCAAAATTTCAACATGGTTTCAGAGTTGGTTTCCTTCATAACAATCTAACCATTGGAAGGAAGATCCTCAGTTTCCCCCATTGTCAAGCTCATTGAGCACATACTGAACTCACTAAGAAGGTCGCCTAAGTAGGGCGCATCTCTTCCCCATATCAAATCTACAAATTTCTAAAGTTGAGAAATTAGGGTTTCCTCATGAAACGCTAGGTCTGTAGTACCATTTGCAGTTGTAGTACTATTTCCTTTGTGTCAGTTGCAACACCAGTTACAGTGCTAATTGCAACACTAGTTGCAGTGCCAGTTGCACCACTAGTTGCAGTGCCAGTTGCAGTGAAAGTTTATGTGAAGTGTTGGGACTAATCTTTGGTTGTCTTAGTGCGTCTTACCCTAGCGCATCTCCAACTACCTTTAGATTACAAGTTGGAGCACCTTTGAAGTTTTAAGGTTCGTCATTGCTTGTCGTTGTTGTCAGATGGTGCCACTACCTGTCGATGTTGCCAAGGATATATATTTAAACTGTATCATCATTTTGAGTGTGATTGCAAGAGAAGGGATCTCTTACAATTGTATATCCAGAGGGATCTTAGATCCAACACATTCAGAGGAACAACACACTCCAGGTTTGATTGTTTTCATATGCCTCTAGTTGTTATAGCATTTTGATCTATTGAAGTTATGATTATCATAATAAACTTTGTTCAAAGTTAAAGTTATAAGTTGACTCTAGTCAAAGTATTAGATTGATTAAGGATGAGATTTTTAGGGTTTATTTGCATCATATTCTCTAACTTAGATTTATGTCAAGAAAACATATTGTCTTAAGTACAGGGGACAGGTTGAAGAGAAAACTTGTCATCTTGAGTGAAGGAGACTCTGAATAAAATCACAATACTCATTCTTGAAGATAAGACTCCAGGTTCCAGGTTTGGTTGATTAAATTAATAATTTTTCAATTTGCACATATCAAGTTTAATAATTGTTACATTACTAGTTGTGACAACAATCCTTGAAAGGATTTATTACTATTAGATACAATGAATACTTGGTAACATGTTATTTTATAAATTCCATGGAGGTCACCTTGGAGGAATGATTGATCACAACACTAGAAGAGTGTTGTTCCTATTTATTATTATTGTATTTTTATTTTAGCTCTTGTTCCAGGCAAGGCACAAGCTATAGCTCTAAGAAGGAGCTACTGTGATTATTGTTCTCGTTCTTGTTTTTATATTATTCTTGTCTATTGTTTCCCCCTTGTTGTCCTTGTCCTGTCCAGGTCGCAAGTGATAACTCT
>SNQJ01S0022766.1:3065-13577 GCA_010110895.2 Picea sitchensis
CTTGTCCCCCTCTCACACTCGCTTTCTTCCTCTCTCTGCATCCCTCCTCCCTACATCACAAGTAAAGAAATGGCCTTGACCCCTAGACATGTCAAGAACTAGACCTAAACATAGACATACCAATACCTAGACATGGCAAGACTTGGAGCATGACCTAGACCTATACAATTATCACGACGTATATCATGACATAGACCTAGACGATGACATAGAGCTAGAGCTAGATTTAGACAATGACCCAAAGCTTGACATAGACCATGACCTACACCATGACATATATCTAGATATATATTTATACATTGACATAAATCTTGACATAGACCATGACATAGACTCCCCTAGATCCATCTAATACTAGGCATAACTTATACTCAGTCCTTAACCCTCTCTACACTTGAGCCCTAAGTGCACTATGCATATACCTTGTGTACAACCCTTGCAACCATTTCACCCACATATTGGTGGTCTAACCATTTATCTATCCTTGAAAACACTTTCAATCCTAACCCCTTAGGCCTTAGTTGTCCCCATACCCCTATACATATTTATTCATAAAGATGTTTGGTCTATATTAAATTCTATATCCATTGCATCAAGAGAGTGCACACGGTTCTATGACTTGACTCATTTGTAGTTGTTGGTTGCTTATGCTCAACAGGAATGTGCATGCATTCCTAGAACATGCACGTGATTTAGTGTGCATTCTTGGAAGACAAATTTGTCCAAGTGCAATTGGAATTTTGTTTGTATCTTCTTGTATCTTCTTGGAATTGTAAGACAATTTTTTTCAAGTGCAATTGGAATTTTTTTTTTTATCTTCTTGTGTCTACTTGGAATTGGAAGACAAATTTGTCCAAGTGAAATTGGAATTGTTGTTTGTATCTTCTTTTGTCTTCTTGGAATTGGAAGAATTTGTTTTCCAAGTGCAATTGGAATTGTTGTTTGTATCTTCTTGTGTCTTCTTGGAATTGGAAGACAAATTTGTCCATGTGCATTTGGAATTGGAATTATTATGTGTGTCTTCTTAAACAAACTTCTCCACTTGGTTGTGCCTTATTACATATTACAAAGACAAATTTTTGGTGGGTGTTTGGAAGCCAATTTTTATCTTTAAACATGGGGAACCACCGGATTCGAGAAACAAAGTCCTCGAGAAAAAATATATCGATAAAAAAGGTATAGGAAGAAAGAGAAAAAGAAAAGTTACCCATGTCAAAGTGTAGGATTTCATAAGAGGGAAATCCAATTTCTAGCGGAATAGATGTCACTATTGTTTCTCCTCCATCACAAGAAGAAAAACGCAAGAGTTCATTAGAGAGAAATCCAAAAAATATCTCATCAAGACAACTTTTTGTGGATGACCAGATGATGGAGGATTTTATTGGAGTTGATTATACAATGGATGAAATTAGAGAAACAAATGGTGTACACCATGATTGTGGTGAAGAAGGTATTGTGGTGAAATCTCTTGTTGGACAGTCAAATGTTCCATAAACTATACAATCCCATGTCCACTCTCTTCCCACGGTTGATCCGTTAGTGATTGAAGTGGAAAGAACTGCAACATTGTTAACTCCACAACAAGGAGGTCAAGAGTTCGAGAATAGGGGTTCATCGTCCCTACCTAGATTGAGCATTGTGTGGTGAAGAACTCCTAAATGCATTCAGGTCGATGAAAGTGGTATACCATCACTTAAAGGTAAGTTACATAACTGTTCTATTCATTATCACTCTTATAAAATCATTCAAGGATATTTTGAACCAAAATCCGATGCTACTAAATGTCAGTTATTTTTATCTTTGTTAAAATCTAGAAGTTTGATTATTGTTAGGATAATTTTAGGCATTAAAATAGTCAAAAGTGTAGAAACAAGTCATCATATTGTTAGAAACCTTGTAGATGATTTTCAAAGAGTTGGTAAGAAGTCTCGTTCTAAAGACCGTAATGCATTCCGACGTGTCTTGTCCCAGTCAATTGTTAGAAAGATCACAAGAAAACAATGTTTTCTACAACAAACCTCTCACCTCTTGAAATGCAATGTCAAAACCCTTAGAAAGTATTCTCATAGACGAGATAGCCTCGACACAGGTGCCCCAACATAATTGTGTGCCTTCACTGGAAGGATACCTTGTTCTGACATGAATTTAATTGGAGCAGTTAAGGGACTTGTTTAGGATTTCTGGCATGAGAACACAATGCCTTATTCCAACCAAAAATATGTACTAAAACTGAGAAAGGGGATCTAGGGATTGTGAACCCCATATTAAACACTTTCTTGGCATTACACAAACATAATTGTATGAGAGATTCAAAACAATACATAGTGCACTTAACTTAGACCAAAGATATTTCCATAAATGCAATCCTTGGTATGTTCGAATAAACACAAATTGTAACATGTGTTTTTGTAGATATCACATTGAGTATGGTTATTATTATCACACACAGACACACACACACACACACATATATATATATATATATATTTAATTTTTCATTTTTTGCATAACACCCTTTTGCAGGAATGCCCAGTTATATTGTTGTCATCGTCATTTAGAGAATTCATTCACAACATCTTGTGTACAAGGCTAGAAGGTTTTACATTTTATCAAAAATCATGCTTAGATGGGAGGCTTCCTTGCAAAGATTTAAATATGTGACATATGATATTGATGGAGGGCATGAAAGAAAAAAGATACAATTGGTTACTTCCCAATTATGAGTTTGTGACTTCATGAAGGACTTCGTCGAAAAGACACGACATTATGTTCAACATATCCATGTGGCTCGATGGAAAGAAGAACATTTTAGAATATGCAGAGATACATTTCCTATTGGTACTATGTTATCAGTGGTTGATTTTTCTAAGAACTACACCCTTCAACCACAAAATGAAATTCAAAGCCAATATTATCACTCAGAGTAGGTCAACATAATGGTACATATCACATATAGGCATGGACCGTATAGTAATGAAAAAAACAAAGTTATATTGAAAGGGTATCACTTCTACATAAGCGATGATCAATGCTATGACTTAGCCTATGTACAACATTGTTTTCAGTTGTTCTACAGTCACCTTAAGGAGAATAACATACAGATGGATCAACATTGGATTTGGTCAGATGGTTGTGCAGGTCAGTTAAAAAATTCTCATGTATTTCAATGGTTGTGTATGTTTCAAAACAAACTAAAGGTACCACACATTTGGAACTATTTTGAGTCTAAGCACGGGAAAGGGGAGCATGAAGGAGCAGGTGCATGCATAAAAAGAAATTAATTTCACTACTACTTGTCTCATTCGAGATGCAAAATCCATTGTTGAATGGTGTTCTTCGGTAATGGGGGAGGGAACATGAACACATGAATACCAATCACACAAGAAAGGACGTGTACATAGATAATTTTGGGAGGTGGTCGATGTAGATCAATCACAGTTGTATGAATGCAAAACAATCTAGTGAACTCGTGGATTCCATTCAGTTATAAAATCAGACAATGAAATAGTTTAAATATGGACGAGAAAACTCTCTTTCTTTTGTGGTCCATGTAGTAGTAATGAATGTGATGATTGTGAATCAACAGACTGGGTTGATAGATGGGATCATGTATCACTCCCCATTGGTCAATGTAGAAATATGGAATTATTCCAATTGGAGGAGGACCAATCAATTATTTCATCAAATTATGATCATGTCTCAGATCTCGTACTACCAGGTTCGCTGAATCTTCTATTAAATTTTGAATAACTAGAATTAATGTTTTATGCATTGGTCATTAAGTGGACTTGCATTTTGGCACTCCATTTTTTTCAGGGCACATATATGCAATGGTTTCCCCAAGAGATAATGAATGGGGCACTAATTATTGGTTGGCACGATGCTTAGAGGAAAAGCAGACCCTCATGCAATGAGTAACAGACTCTGAAGGCATTTAATTTCTGATTGGGTCGATGGTTATTAAAGGATAATATATAACATAGGATGAAAGAAAATGAAAGAAAGGTGGTTATGTATTTCGATATTATAAACCAGGTCAAGTCATATACCACTTTACAAACTTGGTTATTGGTACAAACCTCCAACTACAAATAATTCCAATAAATAACTCATCAAATGTATGATACTTCTTGCCTTTCTTCGAGTATAAGAAGTTAATGAAAACCATCAGTAATAGAAGTGATCCTGATGGTCTACTTGAATGAACATATATGTATGTAAAACGAATAATTTTGGCTTCATTTTGACTATTGTTAAAATATTTGTAATGTTGTTAAAATATACCCTTCCTTAAAATGTACACATGCCATGTCTTGCCTTGCCTTGTCATTCATGCCTTTCCTTTCCATTCATGCCTTGCCTTGCCTTGTCATTCATTCCTTTCCTTTCCGTTCATGCCTTGCCATGCCTTGTATTGTCATTCATGTCTTTCCATGCATTCACTTTCCATGCCATGCCTTCCCATGCCTTGCCTTTCCATGCCATTACATGCCTTTCATTGCCTTATCATGCCTTGTTGTGCCTTTCCTTGCCTTGCCATGCCTTGCATTTCCTTTCCATGCCTTTCCATGCCTTGCCTTGACTTGCCATTCCATTCCTTTCCTTTCCATGCCTTGCCATACCATGCCTTTCCATTCCATTCCATGCCATTCCTTTCCATGCCTTCACTTTCCTTTCCATTCCTTTCCATGGATTCCATTTATTTATAACACCAAGGAATGAAATAATTGAAATATGGACGAGAAAACTATCTTAGTTATGTGGCCCATGTAGTAGTAATGAATGGGATGATTGTGAATCGACAGACTGGGTTTATAGATGTGATCATTTATCACTCTCCATTGGTCAACGTATAACTATGGAATTATCCAAATTGGAGGACGACCAATAAAGTATTTCAATAGATTATGATCATGTCCCAGATCTCGTACTGTCAAGTTCGTTGAATCCTTCTATAAAATTTTGAATAACCAGAATTAATGTTTTATGATTTGGTCATTAAGTGGACTAGCATTTTGGCCCTCAATTTTTTGTAGGGAACATATATGCAATGGTTTCCCCAAGATATAATGAATGGGGCACTAACTATTGCTTGAAGCAATGATTATAGGGAAAGCATACCCTCATGTGATCAGTAACAGACTCTGAAGGAATTGAATTTATGATTGGGTCGATGGTTATTAAAGGATAATATCTGATAATGGATGAAAGAACAAAAAAGAAAGGTGGTTATGTATTTCAATATTATAAACCAGGTCAAGTCGTATACCACTTTACAAATTTGGTTATTGGTACAAACCTCCAACTACAAACAATTCCAATAAAGAACTCGTCAAATGTACGATACTTCTTGCCTCACTCTAAGCACAAGAAGTTAATGCAAATTTTCAGTATTAGAAGTGATCCTAATGGTCTACTTGAATCACCATCTAGGTATGTAAAACGAATAATTTTGGCTTCATTTTGACTATTGTTAAAATATTTGTAATGTTGTTAAAATATACCCTGCCTTAAAATATACCCATGCCATGTCTTGTCTTGCCTTGTCATTCATTCATTTCCTTGTCATTCATTTCCTTGTCTTTTCATTCATTCCTTTCCATGCCTTCACTTGACATGCCATGCCTTCCCATGCCTTTCCTTTCCATGTCTTGGATTGCCTTACCATGCCTTGTCATGTCTTGCCTTTCCTTGCCATGCATTGCATTTCCTTTCCATGCCTTGAATTGACTTTCCATGCCATTCCTTGCCTTTCCATACCATGACTTACCATGCCATGCCATTCCATGCCTTGACATGCCTTCACTTTCCTTTCCTTGCCTTTCCATTCATGTCGTGCCTTTCCCTGCCATTCATGCCTTGCCTTGCCTTGCCTTGCCTTTCATGCCTTGTCATGCCTTCACTTTCCATGCCATTCCTTCCCATGCCTTTCCTTACCATGCCATGCCATGTCATTCCTTTCATTTCCTTGCCATGCCTTTCCATGCCTTTCCTTGCCTTTCCATGCCTTTCCATGTCATGCCTTGCCTTCCCTTGCCTTGATTTCACTTTCCATGCCTTCACTTTCTTTGCCTTGCCTTCACTTGCCTTGCCTTTCCATTCATGTCGTGCATTTCCCTACAATTCATGCCTTGCCTTGCCTTTCCTTTCCTTTCATGCCTTGTCATGCCTTCACATTCCATGCCATTCCTTCCCATGCCTTTATTTTCCATGCCATGCCATGTCATGCCTTTCATTTCCTTGCCATGTCTCTCCATGCCTTTCCTTTCCTTTCCATGCCTTGCCTTGCCTTGCCATGTCATGCCTTTCCTTGCCATGCCTTCACTTTCCTTTCCTTTCCTTCACTTTCATTTCCTTTATTGCCATGCCATGCCTTTCCTTCACTTTCATTTCCTTCATTTCCATGCCATGCCTTCCCATTCCTTTCTTTTCCATTCTATGCCATTCCATTCCTTGTCATGCAATTCCTTGTCATGCCTTGCCTTGCCTTCACTTTCCTTGCCTTGCCTTATCATTCAATGCCTTTCCTTTCATTTCCTTTCCTTGTCATTCCAAACCATGCCTTGCCTTTCCATTCCTTTCCTTTCCTTTCCTTTCCATTCCATGTCTTTCCTTTCCATGCCTTTTTCCATCCACTGGAATTGCAACAGGGCCATGCAAAAAGAATTTTAGTAAATCTCCAAAGAACTCCATTTTAATCCCTTTGACTTAGAAAAATAGGAAAGAGCATAAAACCTTTGCCACCTGTTGAGTGTGGAAGACCATCATAGAGCCTGGGGAGCCCATATCCATGCAAGGTTGTGTTGGCTTTGGACTAGATATTGACCTATGAAGGATTTATTCCAATCCCTAGCCATCAAGGAGGCCAATAAGGAACTAACATCCCTCAAAGAAGTAGGAAGGCATATTACTGAACAAGAGGTGGTCGACCGTGAGTTTCTAACCTAGTACAAGTCAGTTTTGAAAGCCCAGGACTATACACAGAGAAGAAAAAGCGCCATGCATAAATTTTTGGAGATAATTCACATTAAAGTATCCGAGGAGAAGAAAATACATGTGACCAAAACCTTACTCTATATGAGTTTACAACTTCCCTCAAATAAATGTCAGATGAGTGATCCTAGGCTCGATGGATTCATGTGTGAGTTGTAAAAGACCACGTGGGCATTCATTCGGCTATACCTACTTCAAGTGTACAAATAAGGTGCATTGTCTTGCCTTACCTTTCCTTGCCTTGCCATTCCATGACATGCCTTTCCTTGCCTTGCCTTGCCTTTCCATTCCATGTATTTCCTTTCCTTCCCATGACATTCCTTGACTTTCCATGTCATTCCTTCCCATACCATGCCTTGACATTCCATGCCATGTCTTTCCATGCCTTTCCTTGCCTTGTCATGCCATTCCATGCCTTCCCTAGACATGCCTTTCTTTCACTTGCTTTTCCTTCACTTTCATTTCCTTTCCTTCACTTGCCTTGCCTTCCCATGCCTTTCCTTGCCATTCCTTGCCTTTCCATTCCATGTATTTCCTTTCCTTCCCATGACATTCCTTGACTTTCCATGTCATTCCTTCCCATACCATGCCTTGACATTCCATGCCATGTCTTTCCATGCCTTTCCTTGCCTTGTCATGCCATTCCATGCCTTCCCTAGACATGCCTTTCTTTCACTTGCTTTTCCTTCACTTTCATTTCCTTTCCTTCACTTGCCTTGCCTTCCCATGCCTTTCCTTGCCATTCCTTGCCTTTCCATTCCATGTATTTCCTTTCCTTCCCATGACATTCCTTGACTTTCCATGTCATTCCTTCCCATACCATGCCTTGACATTCCATGCCATGTCTTTCCATGCCTTTCCTTGCCTTGTCATGCCATTCCATGCCTTCCCTAGACATGCCTTTCTTTCACTTGCTTTTCCTTCACTTTCATTTCCTTTCCTTCACTTGCCTTGCCTTCCCATGCCTTTCCTTGCCATTCCTTGCCTTTCCATTCCATGTATTTCCTTTCCTTCCCATGACATTCCTTGACTTTCCATGTCATTCCTTCCCATACCATGCCTTGACATTCCATGCCATGTCTTTCCATGCCTTTCCTTGCCTTGTCATGCCATTCCATGCCTTCCCTAGACATGCCTTTCTTTCACTTGCTTTTCCTTCACTTTCATTTCCTTTCCTTCACTTGCCTTGCCTTCCCATGCCTTTCCTTGCCATTCCTTCCCATGCCTTTCCTTTCCATGACATGCCATTCCATGCCTTTCCTTTCCATGCCTTTCCTTTCCTTTCCTTTTCTTCACTTTCCTTTCCTTTACTTGCCATTCCATGCCTTTCCCGGCCTTTCCTTGCCTTGCCTTGCCTTGTCATTCCATGCCATGAATTTCATTTCCTTGCCATGCCTTGCCATTCCATGCCATCCCTTGCCTTGCCTTTCCATTTCATGTCTTTCCTTTCCTTTCCTTTCCTTTCCTTTCCATGCCATACCTTGCATTTCCATGCCATTCCTTCCCATGCCATGCGTTTCCATGCCATGCCATGCCATGCCTTGTCATTCCTCTCCTTTCCTTTCCATGCCATGCCTTGAATTTCCTTCACTTGCCTTTCCATTCCATGTCTTTCCTCACCTTGATTTTCCTTTCCTTTCCTTTCCATTCCATTCCATGCCTTTCCTTTCCATTCATTTCCTTGCCTTTCCATTCCATGTCATGCCTTGTCTTTCCTTGCCATTCCATGCATTTCATTTCCTTTCCTTGTCTTTCCTTTCCTTGCCTTGCCTTTCCATTCCATGCATTTCCTTTCCATGCCATGCCTTTCCATGCCATGACATGCCTTGACATGCCTTGCCTTGCATTTCCTTGCCATGCTATTCCTTTCCATGCCTTGCTTTTAATTTCCTTGCCTTCACTTGCCTTGTCTTTCCTTCAATTTCCATGACATTCCTTCCCATGTCTTTCCTTGCCATGCCTTGGCTTTCCTTTCCATGCCATGCATTTTCTTTCCATGATTTGTTTTCACTTTCCTTTCCTTCACTTTCCATGCCTTGCCTTGCCATGCCATGCCTTGCCTTACCTTTCCTTCCCTTCACTTGTATTTCCTTCCCTTCACTTGCCATTCCATTCCTTACCTTTCCTTGCCTTCATTTCCTTGCAATGCCATGTCTTTCCTTTCCATGTCATGCTTTCCCATGCCATGCCTTGCCATGTCTAGCCTAACAAGGTGTTAAATTGTCATACATATGTAATAAGCATTGAGCAAAACCCTAGTGTCGGAGTTACTCCAACAAACTATTTTTCGATGGAAGGAATGATAGCGGAGGCCCCCCCTTAGCTGAAACTCGGTGCTTTGAATCTAATGCAACTAAAAATTCGCCCATCTAAGTCCTAGTTTGAGTTTTATCACGAGTTGCAACTCGCCTCCTCAAGCTATTTAGGGACATGTGCCCAATTTTGTCTGGGGGCATAAAATCCAAACTGAGCAGCATAATGAAGCTTTGTAAGCTCCCAAAAGTCTATTTTTCCAAGGCCCACACGAATACACTACCCAAAAATGTCGTACACAACGTTCTTGAAAATCGACCTCCTCTTCAAAAATTGCACTATGCCTCATTGACCAAAATCCTAGTGTCAGAGATACTCCAAAAAATGGTTTTTCGGTGGATGAAATGATAGTGGAGGGACCCCGATAGTTGAAATCGATTCTCTAGATCCAATGCAACTCACATTTCTCCCATCCGAGTCCTAGTTTGATTTTTATCGCGAGTTGCAACTTGCCTCTTCAAGTCGTTTAGGAACATGTGGCCAATTTGGTCCGGGGGCATAAAATTCAAATTGAGCGGCATAACAAAGTTTCATAAGATCCCACAAGTCTATTTGGCCAAGTCCCATGCAACTACACTACCCACAAATTCCTGACACAATGTTCTTGAAAGTCGCCCTCCTCTTCAAAAATTGCACTATGCCTCATTGACCAAAACCCTAATGCCGAAGATACTCCAAAAACTAGTTTTCTTGTGGAATGAATGATAGCAGAGGGCCCCCGTTAGCTAAAACCTGGTGCTCCATATCCAATTCAACTAACAGTTCACCCATCCGAGTCTTGGTTTGAGTTTTATCGTAAGTTGCAACTTGCCTCTTCAAGTCGTTCATGGACATGTGGCCAATTTGGTTCGAGGGCATAAAATCCAATCTGAGCAGCATAATGGATTTTTGTAAGCTCCGCAAGTCTATTTTCCCAAGTCCCATGTGACTACACTACCCACAAATTCCCAACACAGTGTTCTTGAAAATTGACATCCTCTTCAGAAATTGCACTATGCCTCATTGACCAAAACCCTAGTGTTGGAGATACTCCAACAAACATTGTTCTGGTAGATGGAATGACAACGAAGGCCCCCCTCTAGCTTAAACCTAATGCTTCAGATCTAATGCAACTGACGGTTCACCCATCCGAGTCTTGTTTTTCTTTTTATCGCGAGTTGCAACTCGCCTCTTCAAGTCGTTCAGGGACATGTGGCCAATTTGGTC
>SNQJ01S0022766.1:33715-55988 GCA_010110895.2 Picea sitchensis
TGCAGACAATAACCTCTACATCAAGGTAACTCAAGATAGTATTTTATTAATTGAAGTTTATGTTGATGATATTATTTTTGGAAGCAGTGATGATAGGTTAAGCCATAAATTTGCAAAGGATATGTAGAATGAATTTGAAATGTCATTACTCAAAGAACTATCCTTCTTTTTGGGTCTTCAGATACGTCAAAGCAACTAAAGAATTTTTATTTCTCAAACTAAGTACATCATAGAAATGCTAAAGAGGTTTGAAATGGAAGATTGCAAACCAGTTACCACTCCTATGCAAACCAGTTGCAGTTTGAGAAAAGATGATGATTCAAAGTCTACAAACCAGAGGAAATACATTTCAATGATTGGTAGTTTACTATATGTGACAACATCCAGACTAGATGTAATGTAGGAAGTTGGACATGTGTCATGATTTCAAGCAGCACGAAAAGAATCACATGTCTTAGCAGTGAAGAGGATTTTCAGATATCTCAAAGGAACAAAAGAGTTTGGATTATGGTATCCAAAAGTAAAGGATATATCACTTATTTCCTACACATATGCAAATTGGGAAGGTTTCATTGATGACCGATGAAGCACCAATGGATCAACGTTCTACTTGGGTGAGTGTTTAGTATCTTGGCTAAGAAATAAATAATCATCAATATCTTTATCTACACCCGAAGCAGAGCATATTGCAGCAACAAGATGTTGTACACAGGTTCTATGAATGAAACAAACTCTGACAGATATACAGGTTGAGTATGATAAGCCCATTCCAATCTATTGTGATAATACAAGTGCCATCAGTATCTTAAAGAACCCAGTGATGCACTCCAAGAAGAAGCACATTCCAATAAAGTATCACTTTCTACGGGAACAGGTTGCAGAGAAGAACATCAGAGTTGAATATGTGGGCACAAAAGAAAAGGTGACAAACATATTTACAAAACCACTTCCACAGGAAGACTTTGAGTATCTTCACCAGAGACTCGAAGTAATTTCTACTCCAAAATGAATGATTTTGAATGTTTATATTATATGTTTTATATTTACATGAGGAAACACCATAAAGAGGAAATTTCAGGTTAGGAGATAAGTTTCAGGAAGAGTTCGGTCAGGGGGAGTATCCCTAAGGAAATTTCAGTTAGGGGGATCAGCCCTAGATGGAAAGATACACTTTCCATTGATGTCAAAGGGAGAGAGATTTATCAGATGTAGAGCGCAAAGGCATGGTCACAGGGGGAGCATGAGTGATATGACTTCAGTATTGCATGACATGAATTCAGTATTGCATCAGAGTGTTGCCATCAATGCGAAGGGGGAGATTGTTGATTAATTGGGTTGGCTTTCATTGATTTCAACCCTTGAAGAAAGTCTAGTAGTGAATTCTGGTAGCAAAAAGGCTTGGGTAATGGACCCAAGTTTGTTTGATGGATAATGGTATAAGTTTTGATATATTTTTAGGTAAAACTATCCTAGATGTATAGTGTTTGTCATGCCATTTTCGGTGGTACGTGGAACGTCACATAAATCCTCACAGTTTGAGAGTTATGGCCTTGTGAAGTTGGAGAACCCTCATGTGTTGTCTAGAAGCCCCAAAAAGTCAAATAGTCAAATATTCTGCAAATAAGAAATTATTTAAATAATAAACTGAAGTGATGAAGTCAAAGAGGTTGTAAAATAATTATTTAAATAATAAATTTAATGGAGAAATTACTAATTATGGAAAGTGGTTATAAGTGGGTTAACCCTAAAATAAGGAAAGTGGGTTAAGATGGTTAAAACATAACCCCTTGAGTATGCTACATGAAAGTATAAATAAGAGGCAAGGCTCTCTCATTTAAATACACTTGAACCTATTGAATATCATTGAATATATATTTTGTGAAAGGTTATTTGGGCAGGCATTGTTGATAGAGAATAGTGCGGAAGAAAAAGTGCGGCAGAAAAAGTGCGACAGAAAAATCGCGGCAAAAAAATCGTGGCAGAAAAAGTGTGGTAGAAAAATCGCAGCACAAAAAGTGCAGCAAAAAAAGTGCGGTAGAGAAATCGTGACAGAAAAATCGCGGCAACAACAAGGTTGGGGTCTATTAGAAGAAATATGGCACATATTGTTTGAGGTTTGGTGCATGGTTGATGCACTTGTTGATGGTACAAGTTGAGGTACAGGTTGATGCATGGTACATGTTAGTTTAGGTTATTGGTGGAGGTTGTTTGGTGTAGGTTGATTGGTACAGGTTATTGGTACAGGTTGACAGTGACAGGTTTATAGTGGCAGTGGTTGATTTAGTGACAGTGACAAGCTGTCTACATTTTTCATTTATAGTTGAGGGCGGTTGGATGGGGCAAGGATAGGTGGTTGTATCCACCTTCCGATTGTAGTCGGAGAACATAGGGGGTTCCAACCTCCTTTTGGTTGTAGCTAGAGAATTGAGGATTGGAGCTTCCCTCAGGCTGTAGCTTGAGAAAATAGGGGGTTGGAGCCTCCTTCCAGTTGCAACTGGAAAACAAAGGAATTTGGTGCTTCCAATGAATGTAATTCTTAAAGACATATAAAAAAAATCATTCTGTGGTTTTCTCCTCTTTGGGTTTCCACGTAAATACATTGGTGTACTGTGTATGTGTATGATTTCTCATTTGTTCATTGTTTATTTACTCTGCAATTATTGGATGATAATTCTACATTAATATAACACTTGCATATTATGGTTAGAAAATGATTCAATTGCTTTATTATTGATTCACCCCACCTCTCAGTAATCCAACATTTTTAACTTTAAAAAATACAAGATATTTTAATAATATATGAAGTAACCTTCTTTTGACTTAAATGTTTAACCTAATTGCTAGGGCTTCAGAGTAATCCCATGGATTCCTTTGTAATTTATCTTATTTTGCTTGTATTCTTCTATGTAGTAAAATCTTTTATGGCTAAGTAAACTTTTGGAAAATATGAATTATAATTTAAATTTAGAGAAATAAATATATGGATATAGGTATTTAAGTGAATATAAATGCGATACTATCCACACTACTAGAAGTTTCTTTGCTACAAAGAGGAAAAATCCATAAGTATCATAAGAACATATAAGCTCGAAAAGAATAAAACAAAATTGACATTTTCTTGGATAATTAACTCTTGAATATAATTCTATAATTCTTAAGTTAAGCTAAGTTCCCAGTGTACCACAACTAACCAAAACCACAAAAGACGAATCTCGCAATTAATTTTCTTATACATTCCTCTGTTACTTGGTTCTTCCTACACAAATCATTTTGAGTGAATGGAATTGGCCATGGCTATTCTTAAATATCTGGGAATGACGTCTTCCATAAAAATAAAAAAATTATGTTCCATCCCAATAGATGAGAACATCTTAGAGTCCCTATTGGGGGTGACGATCCCTATGACTGGAGGAAGGTGTAACCTTTATCATGCCATGAACCCTTATTATTACATTTGTTAGGTATTACTAAATTACCTCTACTCATTTCTTATGAAATTTTTAGAATAGCGAAAATTGTATATATAAAATTGTTAGTCCTAGAGAGCTATCAAAAAACCCCAAGGTCAACGTTAATTCTAGGGGGATATAACACCCCTTTGTGGTGCTACTTAATTTATAGTAAGTGGAATTTTATTTATAATTGGATTCATATGCATATTTGAAAAATGAAATATGACCTATTTATATTATTAATGGTTTGTTATGATTAATGCATATGACGGTGTTAATGTCTTGCTTCAGGATCCACATTAACTAAGTGAGATGTTGAAACTAGCTTGAAAAGTATTATTAAGAATTTATATCATGATAATACTAACATTGCTTTCAACATAATATTCTCGAGACCTGTGAATCCCTTAATTATCCCTAAGTACTTAAACTTAGGGGGGCTTAAATTTTTTGAACGAGCCTTTAATATACTCTTCCCTTCATTGATTTTCTTCTTTTATGATTGATGATTAAGAATTGATGGATGAAATGTTTGAATGTCCTTAACCCTCATAACATTGAATTCAATCTTATTGGTTTTGCATAAGTTGCATTGTGAGCTTGGTTTGTCCTAAATTTGTTGATTTCATATTCCTTGCATTAAATGCATCATTTCCTTATTATGCATCTTATGGATTTGGCATAATTGAGGTAATTCTAAATTGATTATTTTTTATAATGTGTAGGTACTTGTGTTTCCTTATTATGAGAATTTCATCATCATTGTAGATACAATAAGAATGTAAACATTCAATGGGTAACATATGTGGTAATGGATGTGAGACTCATGCATTTGCATTTGTAGATGAACAATGTAAATGTGAGCATAACTACTCATGGGCATGTGTGCATGTTTAAGTGAGATGTTTAGAAAAGGAGACGTAAATAAGGAGATCTGGATATATCACAATGATCCCAATCGGTGTTTGACAACGCAATGAAACATTTTAAGAAGACATGTAGTTTTCATTCCCAATTTGATGGATTCCAAGTTCTGACAAAATCCTATGAAGGGTTGTGAACACATGGAATCATGAGAGTAAGATGGTTTTACAAGTGATTTTTTTTTAGCATACCTTGTTGATGTCTTGTCATGTCTAACAACATAATATCATTATGAAGGTAAACACAAACTTGTGTCAAATGGTTGTGTGGTTTAGCGTCGTAACCTAAATGGAAAGTATGATGATATGGGCATATGGAAAGGAAAATAAGGATTCCAATTGTACAATAATAATATATATTTTTCTGATCTTATTAAACTCATTTTTCATCATTAAAAGGCTTTTCGTTGAGTTTCGGGGTGAAGAAGTGGTTTTAACCATGTTTTCCTCATAAGCGCATTTGGCACCGAGAGACCACCTTCACCATGAAAACTAGTTTCACGCATGATGAAATCACTAACATCAAATGTTTGGATTAAATAACATATAGTAGGAATGAATATTGCATGAATTTGTTTTATTTTAGCGAAGTGTCATTTCAAACAAAAGCAAAAAAAATCAAGGGATTCCATCAATGCTCATTTTTAATTAATTGTTGGGACTTCTTTGAGTTTGATTTTTTTTTTCAAGCTTGCATATGATATGTTTCGATAAATGTACGGCTTCAACAACCAAATTTTAGGCTTCATTTCGGTGTGTGGAAAACATGAAGGTGCCAAAGGTGGTGACTTCAAATGACCATCAATGAGTTGGGAAGCTTCAAAATTATTAAGAAGCTATTAAAATTTAGTGATTCAACTATTCAAGGGTATAATTTTTTATGAGAATTTGATGAATTGATCACTTTGGCATGCAGGATTCCCTCCAAATAAAGTGATATTCTCATTAGTACATGAACCCAATGATTCTTTATTTTACTATTCTTAGACAATATTTTATTTAACATAACTCCTAGTTTACCTTGTCATGCAAAGAGTTTTTCCTTTAGACAATATTTTATTTAACATAACTCCTAGTTTACCTTGTCATGCAAAGAGTTTTTCCTTTTAAATGCCATATGATACCTTATTATTCTTCATCAAGGCTTCCATTCATTACAACAACCACTTATTTATCTTTTTGTTGTTGCACTTTCCATTTTTATTGTTTTGTAGATTCATAGCTTTCCAAAGTAATTGTAGTGAGTAGGAAAGCCCTTTATCTAGCTTTGGAGTTTTGTATTTCACCTTATGGTGCATTATTTGTGTTTTCCCTCAAAAAATCATTTTTCAATGCATTTGGAGTCATGGGGTAGTGTTCTTGGGATTTCATGCATATCTATTGTGTTATCACATGAACTTGTCAGAGTCTTGTGGTTTTGTGGTTTCTACCTAAGTCTATATCATTTCCCTGTCTCTCTCCTTTTCGCAAGCCAGATCTTGAATTTCCCCTTCGACTATTAAAGTCATTTTTTGTTTTCTCCTTTTTGTTCAAGCACCCCGATTCCCCTTGACGTCTTACCTGAAGGAATTCTTGGCCTGAAACCTCTCTGCTTTTTCTCTAAGGTTGAACGCTCATCTCCTTTGTTTCAGTCACCATTCTCTCTATTTACCCCATCCCACAACAAGTCATCCATGTCCTTGTTCACTCAGGTCACAGCCATGGACACCAGGCGCAACTTTCATGGCAGTCTATTTCGGGCTTGAAATGCAAGAAGCAGGCGGGTTCAGTTTTCAACAGCGAAGATCCCACAAGGAGTTCAGATTAGTGGCTCGCAAGTATTCAGAATCTCAAAATTGCACCAAGTATAGCGAAGGGTAAATTCTGAAGTCCCGAAACAAGAATAAGTCATAGATATTAAAGGGGACAGGTGGCATCCGATCCAAGTGTTCAGGGAAATGAGATTAGAGAGTCTTGAAATGAGAAGTGCGTGAATTTCCTTAAGGACCGAAGCCCGAAGTCCCGAAGTGGCCGAAGTCCTGAAGTGGCCGAAGTGCCGAAGTGCCGAAGAGTCAAAGTCCTGAAGGGCCGAAGCCCGAAGTGCCCGAAGTCCCGAAGTGGCCGAAGTTTCGAAGTGGTCGAAGTGTACGAAGTCCCGAAGTGGTCGAAGTCCTAAAGTGTCGAAGCGTCGAACTCCTGAAGCCAGAAGTGTCAAAGGCCCAAAGTGAATATGGACCATCCGTCGGCAGGGCCACATGTCAGCAGATCCATAGCTCCGGGTAAAAAAGTTGAAGGTAGAGGAGGTTTGAGATTTGATTTTCCCGGAGTTCGGACACCCGAAGTAATTCTCAGTCGTTTTATTCAAGAGGACGCGCATCAATAGATTGACATCTCCAGGTAAAATTAGTTGAAGGTAAGTGAGATTTGAGTTTTGATTCTCCTGAAGCCCGAAGACCCAAAGTGGATCTCAGTCGTCCAAATCCAGGGGCCACACGTCATCAGATCCCTAGCTCTGGTGAATTTGCTTAGGGAAAATAAAGTTTGACTAATGAGAAGTCTGAATCCTGGAGCCATGAAGAGATCTCAGTCGTCAATCTCTAGAGGCCACACGTCATCAGATCCTTAACTCTGAATGTTTTGCTTCAAGAAAAAATGAGTTTGAGTTTTCATTTTCCCGGAGCTCGGAGACCCAACGAAGATCTCAGTCATCGATTTAAGAGAGTACGTAGTAGTCATCAGTGTAGACGTGTGGTGTACTCATCACACCTATCCAGCAATGACATGTGGAACTCAGTCCAGGCATCCGTGGGCATATTATTCACTTCTTTCTTAGTGACATGTGTCTCTTCTCTTTATTGATACATCATCATGATGACATCAAACCTCCACATCAGATCATCCTCTGGGAGGTATTATTGTGCAATGTCAAAAGTAGTGTCCCCTTCCCCCAGGGCACAGTTTGGAGGATTCTAAAGTTAGTGAGCGGTTAAGCTTGGTAGTAGCACTAAATCTAACAGGTGCGTCCAGATCTCAGATCGGGACCAGATCTACGACCACGGTTCATTTTGGAGATGCAACATGCTCGGGCCATAATTTCTTGAGCAGTCTCGCAATTGGAACCACGGTAAAGAGAAAGTGCTACGTGGAAAAAGGTGATGGATTGCGGGCCCAAAAGAGGTCTAAACCTAAACCACTTTTGAGTAGTCCCGCAATCACGTGCTCGTATAACATCCTATCAAAGAACAGCGCGTGGTCACCCCATGAGAATTAAGTCGTGTTGCAATCCTGAGAAAAGGAAGTTAATGAAAATAGAGATGGTGGTTGTCAGGTTGAAACCTCGGCTCACTCCATAAATGGAAGGCATGGAAGGCTTGGTTATGAGGACTGAACCGTCAGCCCATGGTACCCCTGCGGGCATATTTTCCTGCAAATCCCATGCCGATCTGAGCTCGCGTCTGACAGAGGGTTGCATGTTCAGTCTAACAAAAGAACTCGCCGACATAAAGATTTGATTGTTGTGACCAGGTCACACTCTTGGTGGTGGCGAATTGTTCTGAGTATAAATAGATAGTTTTAATATTTTGTTAGGGTCATCAACTATTTGAGCAGAGCTCCCTATTTTGTAATGTTTTGATGCCATAACTGTTCTCTAGTTATGTATCAAATTTGATACTTTCATGTTAATAGAAGTCAACTTCTTTGCATCTCTCTATAAAAAATGTGCTAAAACACTGGGGCATGAAAGATCCAATTGAGGGTTGTTATGTTGTTGTAATGTAGGTTTGATTACAGTGGTATCGTGACCAGTTTTAGTTAGCTCCCTTGTTATCTTTCTCCCTCTTACACTGAATGGATCGGGCATGGAGGATCTAGTCGAGTTGTCATAGTTGCATTGTGATGTAGGTTTGATTATTTTGTTGTTGTGACTGTGTTGTTTGGACATATTTCAGTGTCTGAAGCTTGTGCTCAAGACTGATCTTGAGTCTGAGTTTTTCTTCTTCAAGGTGCTTGAAAGATTGATGCTCATAGAAGTCTTGTTCACCTTTCTCACTAAGTCTTCCCTCTGCTCACACTTAAACTCAATTCCCTGACTGAAGTTAATGTAGCCCTCACTTCCCCGTGCATTTCTTGTCCAGTTTCGTGTTGAACATCATTCATATATTGAGTTTTGTCCCACTCATATAAAACCAACATCCACCAAAAACTCTTATGGGTACTAGGCTTATCCTCCCGCAATCGGAGGGTGACTCTCAGTGCTAACCTTCATGGCGTCATTGCCAGGAAACGAATTGAAGACATTTCGCTGGGTAAGAATGACAAAGAAATTCTGATTCTGAAGGTGCATAAGAAATCAATACCTTGAATATTGAAACTTGTACCTAGTGACTCCATTGTTTCAGTTGTGGCTCCCAAAAGCAGACACACGAGGTCCACTCCGAAACTGCCTCTAGCGACACCGGAAGTTGACCCGGAGAAAATTATCAAAAAAGGAAAGACCTCTCAAGAAGGTACCTTAACTGTTGTACCAGGCAATTCTGGTAATTTACATAATCCTTCTTTAAAAACTCCATTAACTAATTCTAGTTCTCCTATTCTACCATCCGTTGGAGTTTCAAGAATTTTAAATTTTGGGAGTTTTCATGTTGATTTCTCCCCTCCTAGCCTTGGTTTACAAGTAGAAAGCTTCAACACCAATGTTTCCCCTGATATTGTACAGTGGGTTAGTCCCAGGACCTCATAATATTTTCCCATTCCAGGATTTACTACTCCTCCCCCTATTAGAGTTGTTGCATTTTCAGAAGGGGAAACTTATGTCCCCTCGAGCCCTATATTGTTTCCCCCCAACACTCAGTTGTTGTCTCTTTCTCCCAGACACACAACTACAGTCATACCTGTCCCAGCTCCCTCTCCTCCTGGTTATCCTCCAGTTCACATCCCAATGGCAGGTGCTAATCCTCCTATAGATAGAATGGCTGACAAAGTGGCTGCTAGATATTCCCCTCTCATCTTACCTCAGCATTTGAATGATCTCCCGACTGAAGGCTACCTAAAGGTGTTTCCTAATTTCACAGGGGAGGAAAGCATAACTGCAGAGGAACACCTTGAATCCTTTTACAGTTTTGCAGATAATCATGACATCTCGAATCAGGATATATGGATGAGAGTTTTTCCCATAGCCTTAATGGTGAGGCTAGGAAATGGTTTAGGGGCTTGGCCCCTGGATCTATTGATGGGATTCAAGCCCTATATGATACATTTTCAAGACATTGGGGGGATAAGAAATATTTTCTTTATTATATTACAAACTTTGGGGCGCTTAAGAGGAAATAAGGGGAATCTGTTTCAGATTTCTAAAAAAGATTCAATAGGATGTATGGTAAGATTCCCCTTGAAATAAAACCTACTGAAACCTCGACCAAGGTTGCCTATGCTAGTTCTTTTGACCCCGAGTTTTTCCTCCTGTTGAGAGAGATAAGGTCCACCTCCTTGTTTCATATGAAAGATGAAGCCCTTGAAGTATAATCTAATCTATTGGCAGTAGACAAACTCAGGAGAAAATCTAATAGAGATAGGAGAAGAGGTAAATCTGAAGCTTTACCCTCTGATTCCTCTGTTGTCCACCCCCTAGAAGACAAAAGCACCATGCTGATAAAATCACTTCCTACTGAGGTGGAAAGGTTGAATTTGGAAGCAAAGCGGAGCTATAGGTATCCCCAAAATGTTGATAATAGGGGTAGCTTCAAAATACCATTCAATGCCCTCCAAATCATCCAAAGAGATAAAAGAAACCGAGATAGACATGATCATAAAATTCAAGCTCCTCTCCAAAAAAACCTTGTTACTAATGAAGGAGAGGAAAAAGAGCTTGATCCTGAAAATTCATTGTCTTGGGGACACCTCCTCGTTTCCTCATTTTACCCAAGATGCATATGAGGAGTCTCTCATGGATAGTCAATTAAATGAGCTGAGAAAAGGGGGAAAGGCTAGCAATCATCCAAATAGATATAATCTAAGGTCGAAAAATAAAGAGGGGAAGCTTGATATTTTTGACCAGCCTACCAGAATTGAGAAGACTGTTAAAGAGGTGGTAGACAAGAGTAAATAAATAAGGTGCAAGACCCCCCATCAGTGGTCAAAATCCTTATCCCAGAAGTGAAGGAGATTCTGAAGCCTCCCTCTTCATATATCTTAGAGCAGTAGTTTCAAAATATTAGGATCCCCATACCTCTTTCGGGGTTTATCAAGTTTGAGGACTTCAAAAGGTGCCTCTCCAAAGTGTGGAAGCCCAAACCTTCATCTCATCCCATGGAAACAATCAACCTTCAAGATGAAAACCCAGCTGTTATACTAGGCCCTTTGGTAGAGGATAGAGATGATTCCTCACCTCCCTTTTATACATAATTGAACATCCATGATAAGGTGTTTCACAATTGCTTTATGGATTTGGGAGGATCTCACAATCTCATGCCTAAAATTGTCATGGATGAGTTAGGGTTGGAAGTTACAAAAACCTACCATGACCTGTATTCATTCAATTCCAGGAAAGTGAAATGCCTCAGGGTTATTAAAGACCTTGTCGTCTCCTTGTTCCAATTGCCAATGAAGAGTATGTTCATGGATATAGTGGTAGCTTATGTTCCTCCTAAGTTTGGGATGATTTTGTCTAGATTATGAATCAAAAGACTAGGGGGAACTTTGCATATGGATCTTTCATATGCCACCATTCCTATGTTCGGAGGGGAACATAGAAGGCTTTATAGAGAAGCACAACTTGCCTACATTATCAGTGATGAAGCCAATCCCATCAACCACCCCATTTTCTTATTCGATACTGATTTTGGAACCAGTATTTTTCAGCTCTCTGATGTTCCTCAGCCTCCTACTGAAATTAGAAAGCAGCCTATTACCTTTTTCAAAGAGCCTCCCCCCAAGACCTCTATGTGAAAATGGTTTTTGATGGAGCCTCTTCTAAGGAAAATGATGGTGATGGAGTATTTTTTATTTTCCCCACCCAAGAGACCATATCTTTGTCCTGCAAATTGGAATTTGAAACAACAAACAACATGGCAGACTATGAGGCTCTTGTCTTGGGTTTGAGAGCTGCCAAAGACATGAAAATTGAGGAGCTAACAGTGTTTGGAGAGGTTGAGCTGATTGTTCATCAAGTCAGAAATTTGTATCACACTAAGCACTCGAGGTTAAGGGCCTATAGAAATGAGGTATGGGATATGATTGATAGTTTCTTCTTAGCTTTTAATATTTCATTTGTTCCAAGGGAGGAGAACTCTGTGGCAGATTCCTTGGCGGTCTCAACAAGTAATTTTAAGGTCCCTTTGCCCCCCAAACTCAAATATGAGGTGGAGATAAAATACAGACCCTGAATTCCTGACAACGTCAAACATTGGAAGGTATTTCAGGATGATATTGAGATAAAAAAAATTCCTTGAGACTGTGGATAAATTTTCTGATATGCATATCGACCATGATCAGGATTGTGAAGAAAGCCCTCATTTTGATGTTTTTATGAATAAGATTGCTAACCATCGTATTTTTCAGTTCCCTAGAAACCATATTCCAAAGGGGCTTGTCCCTTTGGAGAGATTGTTTGATAGAAATGATGTTGTTGTAAAGGTTGAAGGATCAACTAAAGAGGATGATGTGACTGAATGCAATCTGAGAATGGAGGAGGATCCCAAATGGGTCAAATTGTATAGCAGCTTGTCAAAAGAACAAAGGGTTGAATACGTCAGACTCTTGAAGGAGTTCTCTAATGTTTTTTCTTGGACATACGAGGATTTGAGAACATATGACACCAGCGTCATTGAACACAAAATCTCTCTGAAAGAAGATGCAAAACCTTTCAAGAAGAAGCTCAGACAAATAAATCCCATGTTGTTGTCGATTATGGAAAAAGAAGTCAAGAAGTTGTTGGATGCACAAATCATCATCCCTTTGATATTTTCAGAGTGGGTGGATAATTTGGTGCCTGTCAGGAAGAAGAATGGGGAAATCAGGCTATGTGTTGATTTTAGAAATTTGAACAGAAGCTCCAAAAAGGATAATTACCCCTTGCCGAAAATGGAGCATATTTTGCAGAGAGTGACGGGTTCGTCCATGATGTCTATGGTCGATGGTTTCTCTGGGTAAAACTAGATCTTTGTCTTGCCTAAATATAGAGAGAAGACATCTTTCACGACTCCTTGGGGCATGTTCATGTGTGATAAAATTCCCTTTGGATTGATGAATGCAAGATCTACCTTCCAGCGAGCCATGGACATCGCTTTCATTGGAGAAAAGGAAAAAATTGTGGTCATCTATCTGGATGAAATTACAGTATTCTTCAGGTATGATGAAGAACATTTTCACCATCTAAATAAAGTCTTATTGAAGTGTCGAAGGTTTGGACTTTCGCTCAATCCTAAGAAATCTTTATTTGCCATGCAAGAGGGAAAATGGTTAGGGCATACTGTGTCAGGTGAAGGGGTGAATATTGATCTGAGAAGAGTGGAGGCCATCCAGTCCTTGTCTCATCCTAGATCCAGGAAAGAGGTTTAGTCTTTCTTGGGAAAAATCAATTTTCTAATAAGGTTCATTTCTAATTTTGTTGAGTTGGTTAAATAAATTACAACCATTCTCAAGAAGGGGAATGAAGTGAAATGGACTGTTGAGTCCAGAGATTCATTCAACCAAATAAACAGGGCGTTGACTGAAGCAGATGTGGTCATCATCCCGGACTATTCCAAGGAATTTATGATAGTTTCCTTAGCTTCATCTGATACAATGGTTGTTGTTTTGTTACAAAGAAATGCAGAAGGGTTACAGCAATCTATTTCCTTTTTTAGTACAGCACCGAGGGATGTAGAAATAGTATATGATATCATGGATAAGAAATCTTATTCTTTGGTGAAATCCCTCAAGGCTTTCAGGGTCTATATTATGCATTCAAAAATTATTGCATATGTCCCCTCCGCCTTAGTAAAGGAGATTATATTGATGGGAAGAGAAGAAAGTGGATCGCCAAAATTCTTGATTTTGACCTTGAAATAAAACCTACCAAGTTGGTGAAAGGCCTAGGTTTAACTAGGTTACTGGTTGAGTTGAATTGCACGGCATTGGGGGTAAATTTCATGAATATAGACTCATAAAATCAGCAAACTAAGATTGTTGGTGAAGACTGTCATTCCAGCCCCAACTTAGTAGAATGCACCTAGTATAAAGACATCATATACTTCCTGTAGAAGTTGAAGCCTCCTGATGGTTTGGACATAAGCAAGGTGAGAGCTTTGAAACTCAAAGAAGTCAAGTATTGTATCATCAATCAGGTGTTGTACTGGAAGGACCCTCTGGGAGTTATGTTGATATGTCTGGACTCACAAGAATCCCAAAGAGAAATAACTGATTTTCATGATAGCTCATGTGGGGGACATCATTTTTGGAGGACCACGGCGTATAAGATCCTTAGAGTTGGGCATTTTTGGCCCAGTATTTTTACTGATGTTTGTGCAAATATTAGAGCCTGTACTAAGTTTCAAAAGTTTGATGGAAATAAGCAGCTCAAATATTTTCCTTTGAAACATGTAGCGGTTTCTGAACCTTTTTAGCAGTGGGGTATTGACTTCATTAGAGAAATTCACCCAGCCTCAAGTGGCGAACATAGGTGGATTTTGACTGCCACCGATTATTTTACCAAATGGATAGAATCCATCCCCATAAGGAGTTCCTCTCTCAAATTAATCATAAGTTTCCTTGAAGACATCATGTCTAGATTTGGCTGTCCAAACAGTGCCACCTCTTTCATGGATGAGCCATTAATTAAATTATGTGAGCAGTATGGGATCACACTAGTCCACTCTACTCCCTACTACCCTCAGGGAAATGGATTAGCAGAGTCTTCTAAAAAGAGCCTCATAAAGATCATCAAGAAATTGTTAGAAGAGAATAAGAAAGCCTGGGATTCAAAGCTGAAGTTTGCATTATCGGATGACAGAGTTACCACAAAACAATCACTAGGAATTTCCCCTTTCCAGATAGTGTATGGCATTGAAGCAATATTTCCTGCACATCCTACTTTTTCTATGGCAAACTTCCTCAAGGACTACCAAGGAGAACCTGATGACATGGTCAGGAGGATACTGCATCTGGTAGAAGTTCATCAGACCAGGGAGCAGTTGCTTGATAAAGCACAAGACCATCAATAGAAAATGAAACGAGCTTTTGACAAGAGCGTGAGCACGGAGAATTTCCAGCTAGGGGATTTGGTGCTCAAGTGGGATGCCCCCAAAAAGACAAAGGAAAACATGGAAAATTTGGAGCCTTGTGGATTGGTCCCTTCAAAATTTCTGAGGCATTTCCGAACAACACTTATAAATTGTAGAACTTGGAGTATTCTGAGGTTTTGGGTGGCCCTGTCAATTGGCATTTTCTGAAGAAATATTTTGTTTAGGCCGTGACCAATGTTCCACCATTGTGAATACCACTACTTTTTGTTTTGATTTTTTTTAGTTTTTCGTTTTAAATAAGAGACTCCAGAACCCAAATCTAAGGCACTAGAGTTGCGTGTTCTTGGCAGCTTGCAGGGATCATGCCATCCCCTGTCGAGCCAAATGTTATCACATGAACTTGTCAGAATCTTGTGCTTTTGTGGATTCTACCTAATTCGGTATTCTTTCCCTGTCTCTCTCCTTTTCGCAGGCTAGATCTTGAATTTTCCCCTTCAACTGTTAAAGTCATTTTTTGTTTGCCCCTTTTTGTTCGAGTGCCCTGATTCCCTTTGATGTCTTACCCAAAGAAAGTCTTGGCCCTAAACCTCTCTGTTTTTTCTCTAAGGATGAACGCTCTTCTCCTTTGTTTCAGTCACCATTCTCTCTGTTTTCCCCAGCCCACAGCAAGTCGTCCAAGTCCTTTTTCACTCAGGCCGCAACCATGGACATCGGGCACAACTTTCATGGAATTCTATTTTAGGCTTGAAATGTAAGCAGCAGGTGGGTTCAGTTTTCAATGATGGATATCCCATGAGGAGTTGATCAGATCAGTGGTTTGAGGGTATTAGGAATCTCAAAATTTCACCAATTATAGCGAAGGGAAAATTCTGAAGTCCTGAAACAAGAATAAGTCATAGATCTTAAAGGGGACAGGTGGCATCCGATCCAAGTGTTTGGGGAAATGAGCTTTGGAAGTCTTGAAATGAGAAGTGCACATATTTCCCGAAGGGCCGAAGCCTAAAGTCCCGAAGTGGCTGAAGTCCTGAAGTGCCAAAGATTCAAAGTCCTGAAGGAACAAAGCCCGAAGTTCTGAAGTGGCCGAAGTCTCGAAGTGCCCGAATTGTCCAAAGTCCGAAAGTGGTCAAAGTCCCGAAGTGCCAAAGCATTGAATTCTCGAAGCCAAAAGTGTCGAAGGCCCAAAGTGAATCTAGACCATCCATTGACAAGGACACACATCAACAGATCCATAGCTCCGGGTAAAAGAAGTTGAAGGCAAAGGAGGTTTGAGATTTTATTTTCCCAGAGCTTGGAGACCCGAAGTAATTCTCGGTCGTTCGATTCAAGAGGACGTGCATCAAAAAATTGACAGCTCTGGGTAAAAGAAACTGAAGGTAAGAGAGATTTGAGTTTTGATTCTCTCTGAGCCCGGAGACCCGAAGTGGATCTCAGCCGTCCAAATCCAGGGGCCCCGCATCATCATATTCCTAGCTCCGGTGAATTTTCTTAAGGAAAATAAAGTTTCACTATTGAGAAGTCCGAAGCCTGGAGCCATGAAAGGATCTCAGTCGTCGATCTCTGGAGGCCACATGTCATCAGATCCTTAACTCAGGATGTTTTTCTTCAAGGAAAAATTAAGTTTGAGTTTTCATTTTCCTGAAGCCTAGAGACCCGAAAGTGATCTCAGTCATCGATTTAAGAGAGTATGTGGCAGTCATCAATGTATATGTGTGGCGTACTCGTTGCACCTATCCAACAATGACACATCAACAGATCCGTAGCTCTGGGTAAAATAAGTTGAAGGCAAAGGAGGTTTGAGATTTTATTTTCCCGGAGCTCGGAGACCCGAAGTAATTCTCGGTCGTTCGATTCAAGAGGACGTGCATCAAAAAATTGACAGCTCTGGGTAAAAGAAACTGAAGGTAAGAGAGATTTGAGTTTTGATTCTCTCTGAGCCCGGAGACCCGAAGTGGATCTCAGCCRTCCAAATCCAGGGGCCCCGCATCATCATATYCCTAGCTCCRGTGAATTTTCTTAAGGAAAATAAAGTTTCACTATTGAGAAGTCYGAAGCCTGGAGCCATGAAAGGATCTCAGTCGTCGATCTCTGGAGGCCACATGTCATCAGATCCTTAACTCAGGATGTTTTTCTTCAAGGAAAAATTAAGTTTGAGTTTTCATTTTCCTGAAGCCTAGAGACCCGAAAGTGATCTCAGTCATCGATTTAAGAGAGTATGTGGCAGTCATCAATGTATATGTGTGGCGTACTCGTTGCACCTATCCAACAATGACACATCAACAGATCCGTAGCTCTGGGTAAAATAAGTTGAAGGCAAAGGAGGTTTGAGATTTTATTTTCCCGGAGCTCGGAGACCCGAAGTAATTCTCGGTCGTTCGATTCAAGAGGACGTGCATCAAAAAATTGACAGCTCTGGGTAAAAGAAACTGAAGGTAAGAGAGATTTGAGTTTTGATTCTCTCTGAGCCCGGAGACCCGAAGTGGATCTCAGCCGTCCAAATCCAGGGGCCCCGCATCATCATATTCCTAGCTCCGGTGAATTTTCTTAAGGAAAATAAAGTTTCACTATTGAGAAGTCCGAAGCCTGGAGCCATGAAAGGATCTCAGTCGTCGATCTCTGGAGGCCACATGTCATCAGATCCTTAACTCAGGATGTTTTTCTTCAAGGAAAAATTAAGTTTGAGTTTTCATTTTCCTGAAGCCTAGAGACCCGAAAGTGATCTCAGTCATCGATTTAAGAGAGTATGTGGCAGTCATCAATGTATATGTGTGGCGTACTCGTTGCACCTATCCAACAATGACACATCAACAGATCCGTAGCTCTGGGTAAAATAAGTTGAAGGCAAAGGAGGTTTGAGATTTTATTTTCCCGGAGCTCGGAGACCCGAAGTAATTCTCGGTCGTTCGATTCAAGAGGACGTGCATCAAAAAATTGACAGCTCTGGGTAAAAGAAACTGAAGGTAAGAGAGATTTGAGTTTTGATTCTCTCTGAGCCCGGAGACCCGAAGTGGATCTCAGCCATCCAAATCCAGGGGCCCCGCATCATCATATCCCTAGCTCCAGTGAATTTTCTTAAGGAAAATAAAGTTTCACTATTGAGAAGTCTGAAGCCTGGAGCCATGAAAGGATCTCAGTCGTCGATCTCTGGAGGCCACATGTCATCAGATCCTTAACTCAGGATGTTTTTCTTCAAGGAAAAATTAAGTTTGAGTTTTCATTTTCTCGAAGCCTAGAGACCCGAAGGAGATCTCAGTCATCGATTTAAGAGAGTATGTGGCAGTCATCAATGTATATGTGTGGCGTACTCGTTGCACCTATCCAACAATGACACGTGGAACTCAGTCCAGGAAGTCGTGGGCATATTATTCTCTTCATTCTTAGTGACATGTGTCACTTCTCTTTCATGATGCATCAACATGGTGACATCAAACCTCCACGTCAGATCATCCTCTGGGAAGTATTATCGTTCAATGTAAAAATTAGTGTCCCCCTCCCCCAGGGAAAAGTTTGGCAGATTCTAAAGTTGGCGGGTTAAGCTTGGAAGTAGCGCGAAATCTAGCAGGTGCGTCCGGATCTCAGATAGAGACTAGATCTATGACCATAATTCATTATGGGGACGCAACATGCTCGGGCGATAATTTTCTTGAGCAGTCCCGCAATTGAAACCACAGTAAAGAGAAAGTGCTACGTGGCGAAAGGTGATGGATTGTGGGCCCAAAAGTAGTCTGAACCTAAACCAATTTTGAGCATCCCCACAATCACGTGCTCGTATAACATCTTATACAAAATAAGCGCATGGTCGCCCTCTGAGAATTAAGTCGCGTTGCAATCCCAAGAAAAGGCAGTTAATGAAAATAGAGCTAGTGGTTGAAACCTCAGCTCACTCCATAAATGGAAGACGTGGAAGGCCCGACCATGGGGACTAAACCATTAGCCCGTGCTACCCCTGTGAGCATATTTTCCTACAAAGCCCATGTCGATCTGAGCTCGCATCTGACAGAGGGTTGTACGTTCAGTATAACAGAAGAACTCACCGACGTAAAGCTTTGATTGTTGTGACCAGGTCACACTCTTGGTGGTGGCGAATTGTTCTGAGTATAAATAGATAGTTTTAATCTTTTGTTAGGGTCGTCAACTGGTTGAGCAGAGCTCCCTATTTTTTAATGTTTTTATGCCATAATTGTTCTCTAGTTATGTATCAAATTTGAGACTTTCATGTTAATAGAAGTCAACTTCTTTTCATCTCTCTGTAAAAACTGTGCTAAAACACTCGGGCATGGAGGATCCAATCGAGGGTTTTTATGTTGTTGTAATGTAAGTTTGATTACAGTGGTATCGTGACCAATTTTAGTCAGCTTCCTTGTTATCTTTCTCCCTCTTACACTAAATGGCTCGAGCATGGAGGATCCAATCGAGTTGTCATAGCTGCATTGTGAGGTAGGTTTGATCATTGTGTTGTTGTGACTGTGTTGTTTGGACATATTTCAATGTTTGAATCTTGTTCTCAAGAGTGATATCAAGTCTGAGTTTTTCTTCTCCAACCTGCTTGAAAGCCTGATGCTCATAGCAGTCTTGTTCACCTTTCTCACTAAGTCTTCCCTTTGCTCACACTTAAACTCAATTCACTGACTGAAGTTAATGTGGCCCTCACTTCTCTATTCATTTCTTGTCTAGTTTTGTGTTGAACATCATTCATATATTGAGTTTTGTCCATTTACCTCCACTCATATAAAACCAACATCCACCAAAAACTCTGATGGGTACTAGGCTTATCCTCCCCCAATCTAAGGTTGACTCTCAGTGCTAGCATATTGATTTACAGTTGCATACAAGCTTGGTTCACCATCTATTAGAGTTTTTTTATCCCGAAAGTGGAGGACCTAAGCCATTTACTATATAGATCATTCTCATAAGCCAAAAAAACAAATATCCTTCATTTCAATCATAGGAGAATTGTTAAACAAAATTGATATTAGAGGACAAAAAGAGTAATTGTCTTTGATAGTGTTGAGCATTGTTAATAAGAATAAAGATCAAGATATTTAGTATAGGCCATCTTGTCATGGTTTTTATTTATTTTTCTTGGCCCAAATCCTATTCTCTCATTTACTCGTGTTTTCCCTTTTTAAAGAAGTTAAACAAATATCATAGTTCCTTTGCGCTTCATTGATTGATCATTGTTGTTTAGTCTTTCTAGAAATAATTAAAAACATGTGGAAGAAATGGATTTTATTTGGTATTTTTTATTAATGATGTTTTGATGCAAGAAAATATTTCAATCAACTTGTATATTTTCCATGATTGGAATACTTACAATCTTGAATGCGCCATGTTCTTGTTTGGATTAAAGGAGTAAATTGTGTGAACTTACTTGAATAGATTTGTTGTTGGATATCACTTCGTTAAAATCATTGTAACCTTGGGTGAAGGGATGTTTGAAATGATACGTTCCCAAGTATAATATGCTTCCTTTCCCTTTTTTACATGCTCATTATTCTTATTTTCTATTTTGATAGAAAGACAAAAAGTCAGGGGATTCCGCCGATGCTCATTTTTAATTATTCATTATAACTTCGTTGATTTTTTTATGTCAACCTTTCATTGGTTTTGTTTTTTAATGTAATGCTTTAGAAACCAAGTTTCAAGAACCTTTTTTGGTTTGTGGAAAGCATGAAGGTGTCAAATATCATGTGACTTTGTATGAGTGTCAATGAGCTAGGGAAGCTTCAAAATTAGCAATAAGTCATTCCAATTTAGCGATTCAACTATTAATGTGTATAATATACTATGAGAAGTTTATGAATCAAGTTGCAAGAACTCAAGAAGGTTCACTTTTCTTCAAGCAATGTTTCTCCTTGAAGATAAGGTGATATCATTGAGTTGGGGACCTTTTATTTTTGTTTGCTAGTGTGTCTGTTACCCACGGTACTACTCTTTGGTCTAAGAAATCACAACCGAGGGGAATATAAGATGTCAAAATAACTGATGGATCGCACTCAGTCTGGGCCACGCCAACCCTTAACATGGTTCAATTTTTTGGGGTGTCTCCTTTCGACTACTGTGAGTTTCAAACCTTTCCCACCTAACAGAATGAAACCCTCGAAATCCAATCACGCTAGTGGGTTTGACTTTGAATTGGGGACCTTGGTATCTACCAAAACCAATGGTTTACCTCATGAATGATAAAACATTGAGTTGGAAGGGAAATAATCCTTTTAACTTAATGATTCACCCTTGAGGTCTGAGCTAGGAAATTGTTTTATTCTAAGCCTTAGAAAATAATCTTAAAAATGTTATTTTCAAATGAATAATCCAAGAAAAGATCAATCATTTGGTTGAGAAGACAACAATCCTTTGAACCTATTGACTCACTCTTCTCTCACTCCAAACTAAATGATTTTAATCCAAGAAGTGAATCACTCACTTTAGCATGCAAGGTGCCCTACAAACCAATAAATCTTCTCATTAGCTCATGAACCCATCAATTCATCCTTTTCCTTTTCTTGGGAAATATTTTCTTTAACATAACTTTCAGTTTTCCTCTGCATGCAAAGCATTTTTCCTTTAAATGTTGTATGTTACCTTATTCTTCTCCATTCTACCTTACATTCATCACTTGGCAACCTCTTCTTTAGCATTTCATTGTTCCTCTTTTGTTATCCATTGTTTCAATAGGGAAAATTTGAGGTCAAAAATGGGCCTCCTAAGGAAAATAATGAAATAATAGTTAAAATAATAAAATCAGAGTTATGAGTTTTCAAAGGGAAAGAAAGAAAAATACTTTTTTAAATCGTATTTTTGACTTATCTCCTTATAGGTTTACTCAAATTTCAAGTGTAGGAACTCGTTGGATGCAGAATTAAATTATGCATCCAACAAGTACCCACTCTAGATACTTTCGATAGACCCACAATGAGATAAACTAGAAATACATGAAAACATGTGTTTTGTGTATTTCATGTATACATGAAAACACATGTTTTCATGTATTTCGAGTTTATCTCATTGTGGTTCTATCAAAGGTATGATGAGTAGTACTCATTGGATATAGAATTTAATTCTACGGGATGTGGAAATTAATTATGCAAGATGTGGAATTTAATTCCATATTTAATGAGTGCTAACACTTGAAATTTGAATAAACCTATAAGGAGATAAGTCAAAAATAATATTAAAAAAATATATTTCTTCCTTTCCCTCCAAAAATATTATGGTTGAAATCATCATATTTAATCCTATTGGCTATTTTAAAATTGATTTTGATAGTATATTTTGTTGGACAACTAAGAGGGGAGGGTGAATCAGTTGTTACCGTGCTTAAACAATTATGCTTCTTTTAAACTCTTTGCAGAAACACTGAATGATGATCACAATAATGCAGGGAAATAAACAATGGCACATTCAGTATCAGTCACATATATGAGAAACACAAAGACAGATATTTCCCGAGGAAACCCATACATGGTAAAAACCTCTTTTTCTTTATATGATAAGTAATAGTTACATTCTTTACATTATCATGCATATGAGAACCAACTCATAATGAGGCTACAACCTCAGTTTTGCAAGCTACTACTTGCTGAGAGCGCCAACTCTCTGTTTTCTCTAGCACCCACTAGAAGGAAGCACCAACTCCCTCATTTCTCTAGCACCAACTAGAAGGAAGCACCAACTCCCTGGTTTCTCTAACACCAACTAGAAG
>SNQJ01S0022766.1:70904-110388 GCA_010110895.2 Picea sitchensis
AACAGATGTCCCTCAAGCAAGCTAAGAAGGATAATAAATTATCATTGAAGTACTATGGCCCTTATAATGTGTTGAAAAATATTGGTACTATGGCATACAAATTGGAGCTACTTGCATCTTCAAGAGTACACCCATTTTTCCATGTTTCATGCTTAAAAAGGTTATAGGTGACAATATCCCAGTTCAAACTATATTTCTAGAACTTGACGAGGAGCCTGAATCTATCACTGACACAAGATTCACTAGCTGAGGAATAGATCAATTTCAACTCGTATCTCATTAAGTGGAAGAAACTACCTACTAAAGATTCCATGTGGGAATATGATTCTTTTATATAGAAGCATCTATAACTACTCTAGTGTTGAGGAAAACACTTTTGTGAAGGGAAGGGGCATGTTAATCCCTAAATCGTGGCATGTTACCCCTTAATTGGGGAATATTACATTAGTATTGTTATTTTATTTACGTCGGCTTGGGTCCATTAGTTGTAATTGTACCTCCTAGTCTCCTATATATACCAAGGAGGCCTTTTCATTCAGAATCATCTTGTATTTGTGAATTCATGTAATGTATAAGGAGGTTTCCCCCTCGAAGAGGATTGTTATCTGAATTTATGTCTTTGTCAAGGCGTGGAGTACTTATTCTGAGGTTTTTTATGCTATTTTGATATTTGGTTCTTAACACTTCCTCTCAAAAAGATAAGAAGGGGAAAGATGTTGGAAAGACAAGTTTCTAGATATGGGAGAAATATCTTAAAATCTCGGGTTGAAAGGCCTACAGACTCAACAAAATTTTTCTAGAATAAGGGTGCTTAAACATATCCCCCCCCTCCACCCAATGGCTCTTAGTTATACCATGAAAAGTTGGTTGGAGTACTTATGCACGAGGAATAAGAGGTTAATAACTAAGAAAACCCATAAACTCCGACCAAAAAGACACATTTAATTTTTTTAGTGCATTCTGAGGGCATACACACTTTTTCAATGGGAAAGTAGCATATGAAATCTTGTATACACTAGTTGTTGAAGGGAAAAAAACATACATATGTACTTTTCTAAATCACAAATAGTGTATGGATTGCCAAAATGTGTTTTTTAAAGAGTTTGATGAGGATGTTTTATTTTCAATTGAAGGTGGAGTAGAGATTAGGGCCAATAAGTGAATCTATGCATATAGAGTGGAAAAATATGATATAACAATGGTTGATTTTGCTTGCTAGAAATAATGAGGAACTAGTGAAAAAAGTGTCTTTAATTTGATCTTTGTTATTCATTAGGTTTTGTGGAAAGAAAAAAATTAAATTAGCTTATAATATTTTCCATGTTTAACTTAATTACAAACTTGAATGTGAGATTTTCTTGTTTGCACTAGAGTAAGTTGTGTGAACTTTATTAAATATCTTTGTCACCAAAATGATATCACTTCATTGAACTCATAAGAATCTTGGGTGAATGGATGTTTTTATTGATACTTTCCTAAATATCACATCATTCCTTTCACTTTTTCACATGCACATTGTTATTATTTGTAGGTGGATCCTGTTAGCACCAGGAGTTGTTCTTAGATTTCTTTAAGAACAAGCCCAGTACCCATCAGAATATAAATGATTAAAATAGGTTTATACTTGAGTGGATCATCAAGACTGATTAATAAAGGGAGAGGGAAACAAACTATCTACATAGGCATTCAATTGGGCATGGATTCATAACATCCTAAAGATCAAAGTCAATCAAACTGTATACTAGATAAAGGTTTTATATAATTATGGGTGGAAGCATAGATAATATGACAAAAACAAAGAACATCCATCGTAGAAAGATCCTTTCTGCAAACAAATTAAAGAGTTCTTAAACAATAAACAATGATTAATAGAAAGTTACAACCGATCCTTTGTTGCTCATGAATCCATCAATCAATGAGAACTATGATCCTCAAAGACAACAATATATTTAAGAAAGAAGATAAGGTAAAATTACAACATCTGATAAACAACTTCATGAATCTTCAATGGCAAAAATGCTTATAGCACATGCCCTCAAGCTTTACAAATAAACATACATTGTTTTTTGCTCCTCTTAAAGCCCCTCTCTAGTCTAGAACTCAACCCTTTCATTAAAAAAAAAACTTATTTATATAGTCTATCATTCCTTCCTACTCTAAAGAGTTCAAATCCCAAGTGGTTGCATTGGATTCCCTTTTCTCTAGGAGTTGTTACAACAAGGTGAAACATAAAATCCACCTAGCTCCTATTTTTTTGGATATTGTCTATTGTGATAAATTCCTTTTGAAAGAGGTCATGTTGCTTGATATGGTGATGGAAAACATGTCCCTAATGTCCAAATACCTCCTAGAAAACCATTATAACCCCGTCATACAAGTGAAAACCTTCCTACAACTCAGATTTATCAGATTGTTAGAGTTTGGAGCGCAATTTCAGGATTCGTTGCAAACTTTCCTGTAGGTGATGATTTCAACATTTCTCTCAAAAGACGAAATAGGTTGGGCTGATTTTTGGTCATAAAGTCAAATATATTATGATTCGTCTCCAAAACAATTTTTAGAAGAACCCAGATCGGAATTTAAAAGTTATGATGAAAATACGATTTTGTTGTGTACTAATTTGTTGTAAACTATTTCAATTTAGCAGTTCGCAGCGCCTCTGCAGGATATGCTACGAACTTTCCTATAGATGTCATTTTTCCCTCAAATCATATCAGTTGTGGCCAAAACTTTGCATGAACCATTAAAAACCTTTGTTAATGCATGCTACAACCTAAGGATGCCCATGACAACCAAGTTAAAACCCCATTCTATGATAACAGTTGTTATCGAAGAATGTGATGAAAACTTATAAATGAGGGTTTACTTCTTGATTTTGCAATATAGGTTTTGTAGAAAAAATAAGAGATGGGAGGAGAGGATGAGAACCCATAACTAAGTAAAACCTCAACATAGGCCAAATCGGGCAACTATATAAAGCAAAGAATTTGCAACGCAATTTCTCAGTTTGCAACACGTAGATGAAGTTTGCAGCAAATAGATTTTAGAATAGGGTTTTAGTCAAAATGCTTTTCATATTCACAAGTCTCGAAAGGAACATGATTTTTAAAGTGATGTTATTTCATACCTGGGTGAAAACGCAGTCAGCAAATGTTTTAGCAAATGAGAAAACATAGGGTTCGTAGTGCATTCAATTTGCAGTGCATGCAACAAAATAGTTTGTAGCACTAACAATAAATTGCAGTAGATAGAGATATGGTTGTAATAAAATGATGCAATTGATCTTTTTGACATGAAAACAAGAAAATCGGTTCTGCATAAGGTTTAATATACAAGGACTATAGAAGCTGACCAAGTAAAAGGAGTTTGCAACACAAATTATATGAAACAGTTTGCGGCGAATAGAAAAATTGCAGCAATTAGGGTTTGATGGTAATCAATCTTTAGGCAATATAAATTAGGCATCAATCAAAGTACTTGAATATATGGATCGCTCCTTGTTTTCACAAAACCCAAAACAATCAATGTCTAATTTTGTTAATCCACCATCAATCTGCTACAAACAGTTGACAGTGTTGGGAGTCTTCAACACTTTCTTTGCAAAAGGAAATGAAGATGGAAAATAATAAACTCTCCTTTTGAAAATGATCCTTTAGATTTTCTTGATGATGTGATGGCATTGAAAACTATAGTTCATCATTAGATACTTTTACAAAATGAAAATCATAAAAATATTTGACACATGCTTTATTTTTGAATTGTTGTGAACTTTTAGGAGAGTCTCTTGACTCCTGAACATTCCATGTGTTAACATCTGGTTCCATGGGGGATGACATGATCCTTGTGAGTTGCCAAGAAAATTGCAGTTCCTTTTCCTTATCCATTGGAATATGGATTCTTATTGTTGATCTACTGCAAACCAAGAAACTAAAAGAAACAAAAATGCTCGTATAATGAGCTTATTCCCCTACTGCTAACCTGGTCTCTGAGATGCTTGATCATGTGAAATAAAAAATCCATTGCATCCATGCAAGGACCTTGTATACTAATTGAATTCCTTGCATAGCCCCATTTAATGGAAATTTAAATTAAAAAATAAATCCAATCTGAAAACTCATCCACTTTGAAGAACCAATTCCACCGACTGATTCTAGGTAACTCATAAAGGCCTCTTTCTCTGATGTTTCCAATAGAAATGCAAGAGGATCTTGAAGAATATGTGTGAATACCACTTGTTGATTGATAAAAAGGAAAGGATAACATGTGTATATAGTTTCTTCTTGTTCACAAGTATGGAGTAACATACAAGCTTCTTTCTTCACTTTATCATTTTCTTCAAATGTTGATTGTTCTTGTTCTAATTTTTCAAATACAAGATCATTCTCAGAACAAATGAAAATAGTACGATTATTTTCCTGATCATGAATTTCAACCTCAATACAATTCTCCATATAGAGAACCATAGTATCACTAAGAACATGGAAAGGTAGTTGTTGACTTATAATTTTATCATTGTGTTCCGAAAAACTTGTGTGATTTTGCAGCTCAACTCTCTCTGCTCTTATTATAGCAAGATTTTCCTCACCCTATGCAAATTTTCTCAGAAGGCCTTTTTACATTTCCCTATGAAGACTTTAAGTCCCTTTTTGCAGTTCCCATAGCTAAAAATAATATTTTTCCACATATATGCACACTAACTATTATACAACATGTGTATATGCAGGTTGCACCATTACAACCTGCGTACATCGGGTTTTGTGCCCAAAATTAAAAAATGGTTTCAGGTTTCCATGTCATGTCACGAGATCCATGATCCTTGACCTTCCATATACTAGAAATGTTCTGAATCGGCCCTTCAGTTCCATTTGAAGTCTATAAATGAGCCATATCCAAGTTATGGAAAAGAGGAGAAGAATTTAGCTTTGAGAAGAAAGTTACTCTGGAGAAATTATTCACTCCATATTCAGTCTGCATCACTTTATCCTTTTAAGTCTAAACACATTGTTCAACCCCCAAGCTCTTCCCTACTTGATTGAGAACCTCATTCTCTCTCTTATATGAGCTTGAATTTGGTGGAGGATTGAAGTGGTGGAGGCCCAGCTGGAAGGGAATTTATTTCTCGGTTCCAAACCATGCCGACACAAAAGTTTGTAATTCATACACTACTACTGATTACATTTTAATAGAAACACTCTTTTCTCGTCCAATTAATGTCTTGAAAATATTTGAATTGTTATTCCATGGGCATATTTGTTATGAATATTGATGGATTATGCTATTGAATGTGCTAGCTTATATATTATCACCATATGCTTTCATTTCTTGGTTGTTGAGAACAAGTTGTAGGTGTATTGGTTTGAGTCAAGTGCTCAACGGTGGACTTCATCAAATGTTTGGATGAGGTATGCTCTTTATATTGTCTTGTTAGCATATTTGATTATATAGGATACTTGAGATTAGAGTTTATTTCTGCATTCATTCCGTCTGTTGTGGTTTACCCCATGCCATAGAGAGATTTTCCTCTTAACAAAATTGGCAACCATACTGGAGATAGAATCTTCTTTTCAGGGTTTGGAGTGTTTTTCCCCTTTGATTGATCTCGTTTATATTGATTTTCTTGTCGTCTGATTGCTTGACAGCCTCTGTTCATTTTGAGTCTGAGTTTCTTAGCCTTATCCTTAACCTAGCAGTGTTTTAATACATATACGTGGGTTTTTACCTGGCAGTCGCGTACATACGCGTGTTGTCCTTCTGCAAGATGCATATATGTGTGGTTTTCTCCTGAACAGTCACATACATCATTCGTGTATGCTTGGTTGTTGAGTTTGATGTTTCTTGGGTAAGTTTTGATGGTTGTTGAGTCTTCTTAGGTCTCTATTATGACTGTTAAGTGCTTGCAGAGTGATAGGAAACCTTTCTTTGGTTGAATTTTCAGGCGATGCCTTTATCATCATCCTTTTCATTGATTCTCCTTACATCTTGGGTTGGGTGTTTGCTACTTGATATCCTACTTGGTTTGTCTCTAATTGCATTCAGTAGAATCTTTATATCAAGTTGTTGTTCAGTCCTTTCATTTTTTATATTGAAAATACAAAAATAATAAACATTTTGCATTGTTGGAATTTCATCTTTTGGGTTCTTATTGTTGATCTTAGTACACGTATGGAAATATTACATCTTGTTTTGAATTGCATAATTAAATTGAAAATTGCATTTTGAAAAGATTATCATATTTGGAATTGAAGTTAGGACTTTACATTTTATTCATATTCATTTATTTTACTTGCTGAGTCATAACATCATCAGTTTCACTACCGCACCTTTTTGAGTAAGAAAGGCCACTGAAAAAAACGCTGATAATTTAAAATTGATTAGAAACGATTTTATTTTCTAGGGTGCACAAACTATATTAGGATTTAGAGCCTTGGAATAGGATTTTGTCAATAAAATTCTCCAAGGCTATTAAATCAACATATGTTTCTGACTAAGGGAGTGGCGAAATCCATTGTATAACTAGTAATGTCAAGAGTCTCCTCTTACACCGGGTTTAAGCACGAGGTCATGTGAAGTTAGTTGAGGGGATATCCCCCCAATACCTTCTTAGTGTTAGATATATTTCTGGGGATCTATTCATATATGGGGATATTGCTAGTACCTTTACCTCTATGAGAGGCGATGCTTTCGAGGTTTTGGGATTTTCTACCCTGCCCATACGGTGGACCTGAATTACGAGTGTTCTCATGCACATCAGTTATATCATGTTTCTTAGTTTATTGACATAGGTACCACATAGGTTACTTGAAAGGGTTATTCTACAGGTACCCTAGATCAGATAAGAGTCAGACAACACACAACCTTTATGGAGGATTACCTCTCTGGGGGGATCTGACCGACTGGTTGTTAAGCCCATGAGGGCCCTTATAACTGATTTTGATACCTTCGATCTTTTGCAGGGAGTCTTAGGCCCCTCTTTGGCAAGGCATACCTACTTTAGGGAGGGAGGCCCCTTTCAGCCACTTCATCATGTTTGTGTGCATATTGGCCTTTTGTTTATTTTGGTGTGTTCTTTGATCATTAGTTGACCTTAGGATTTTGTATTGCACCATGATTTTTCATTATTATGGATAGTGGAGTCCCTTTGACTCCCTCATTTAGAGCTAACTCCCCCATGACATTCGCTCATTTCATGGGGATGAATATGTCTGTGTTTCATAATCGTATGCCAAATCATGATACTCAGTCAATACCTTGGGTCTCTAATAATCTTCCTCTTGATATTCCAAACATGCTTTCACCTTTTCCATCCTCTCCTTTGCCTGCTTATATGAATCCTAGTTTTGGATCCATGGGCATAATGACTCATTTGTCTACATCTTCGTTTGATAGGAGTCATATCCCTCAATCGAACCTCACAGTGGGAAGTTGGAATCTCCCTTCTTACGGACCCAATCCTAGCTTCACTTTTCCAGGAGAAAGTGCTCAAATGGGCGGTTATTCTACTTATTACACCTTGTCCATATATCCTTCGTCCGCTATGCCAGTTCAAAGGGTCTTTTTCATGTACTGCTTGCATCTGGCACACGCGAAATACGCATAGGTTCGTTGGTTCATTAACATGTTCTTCGTACGATTTCCTCCAAATCATCAAGCTCATGCTTTGTACCTCATGTTGAATGATGAGATATGCCTCAATTCTCTCCTTTCAACGGGTCTCCTTCCATCGACTTCATCCCATCTATTATGGAAACGAGACTTAGAGTTCTATGAGTACCTAGAGGCTTGCAGTCATTAGTGGCAAGTTCTCTCACCATCAACAGTTGGGAATACATCAATGTCTCTTGATTGATGGATTATTCAAGTGTTCGACCTCGACACCTTTATTCACACTTGTAAGAATGTACTTGGTTCCTTGATACCTACTTTCATCATCGATAGGTCATGTCACGTTTGTCAATGGCATACCTTAATGAATGGTAATCAAACGAAGTCTCATTGTGTTTGACCTCAACTCCTTTATTTACATGATGTAGACTTGCACCTTTGGCGGATCATGTAGAATACTTGAAGACATCATTTCATAGTCACAACTTTCTTGATTTGTTTCTATATTTCATTGGACCAGTACCTATGTGACTTCAGTGATCATGGGATATCAGATTGTACTCCATTGTATACAGATATATTCAAATTGATTTTGAGACTCGTTTTATTGGGCCTTGTTCGTGACTATGATAGCCTTTGGCATGTAGCCACCTTTGTATTTACTATTCATGGCCATGAACAACTATTTGATATATTTTCACATGGATCTGCAGTGTAATTCAAATTGCCAACCATGTGCGCAAAGTTAGTGGAGATTTTAATATTCTCATGAGCAACTAGTTCGTCCAGTGTTAGAAAAATAGGATCGCGGAGAAATAAAATAAAAAAAAATGTGGAAATAAAACACAGAAGATACACAATACAATAGAGACACAGATCTACGTGGTTCACCCAGTGTGGGCTACGTCCACCAGAGATATTGCCAGGTCCTTCCTTTATTATTATCCAACAAATGAAGGGACACAACCTACAACAAACTCACACTAACTTCCTCTTCTTTCTCACACAGTCTCCTCTCTCATAATAAAATATTCGATAACATACCTAGCCACAATACATTTTCCTCATAAAAGAGGGTTGCCTTCTAGGGAAAAAAAACCTAACATAATTTCTACCGTTAGATCTGCGAACTTATAATGAATGGTCCAGATTTACAATGAAATTACAATATACATTTACAAGGAAATTTTTCCTTTAGGGGCTTCGCCCTTGAATCCCCCTTTGCACTCCCAATTTTGGGTTGTAAAGTCTTCATGGGTTATAAACATGGCTGAAAGAAAGGACCTCTGAATCAAGAAGATAATCAGGCTCCACAACCAACATCCAGTTGGGTCTCCATTACTCCACTTCTGGGTATTATAATGTATTTCGGCCATCATAGATACTCCTCTAATCCCACACATTAGGGGGCATCTATTATAGCAATATTTTCCTCACCCTATGCAAATTTGCTCAGAAGTCATTTTTCCATTTCCCTATGCAGACTTGAAATCCATTTTTGCGATTCCGAGAGATAAAAATAATATTTTTCCACATATACGCACCCTAACTATTATACATCATGTGTATATGTAGTTTGCACCATTACAACCCTCGTACATTGAGGTTTTGTGCCCAAAATTAAAAAAATGGTTTCAGGTTTCTATGTCACGTCACAAGATCCATGATCCTTTGCCTTCCATATACTAGAAATGTTCTGACTCAACCTTTCAGTTCCATTTGAAGGTTATAAATGGACCATATCCAAGCTGTGGAAAAGAGGAGAAGAATTCATCTTTGAGAGCAAAGTTACTCTAGAGAAATTATTCACTTCATATTGAGTCTGCATCCCTTTATCCTTTTAAGTTTGAACACATTGTTCATCCCCCAAGCTCTTCCCTACTTGATTGAGAACCTCATTGTCTCTCTTATATGAGCTTGCCTTTGGTGGAGGATTGAAGTGGTGGAGGCCCAGCTGGAAGGGACTTAGTTTCTCAGTTCTGAACCGTTCTGACACAAAAGTTTGTAATTCATACACTTCTGTTGATTACATTTTAATAGAAATACTCTTTTCTCGTCCAATTAATGTCTTGAAAATATTTGAATTGTTATTCCATGGGAATATTTGTTATGAATATCGATGTATTATGCTATTGAATGTGTTAACTTTATATATTATCACCATATGTTTCAGGACAAGTTGCAGGTGGATTGCTTTGAGTCAAGTGCTCAATAGTGGACTTCATCGAACGTCTGGACGAGGTAGGATCTTTATCTTGTCTTGTTATCATATTTTCTTATATAGAATACTTGAGATTAGAGTTGATTTATGCAGTCATTTCTGTCTGTTATGGTTTACCCCATGCCATAGAGATATTTTCCTCGTAACATCTCTATAAGTAACTTCAATTTTTTCTTTCAAAAGATTAAATGAAGAAAATGATAAGGGAAATGACTTACCTGCAACTAAGTCATAATTTTCCCTATGATCGAGGTCATAACTGTCATAAATGGGTTGAATGCTTTCATAAGACTGATGAAAAGAATCTATTTTCTGGATAAAAGTATATTTCTAATGTTTTTTGGAAATCAACCTCATCATAGTCATTGTACTCATCATATACAGGTAAACCAAAGGATTCTTGAAGATCATAAATAACAAAATTAGAGACAACAACTTTCTTCTCAACGGGTTTCTCTGCCAACTCTTTCTCATGGCATCCTTCTTGTTCATGTTCATTGTCATCTTTGTTTGCATTCCACTCCTCATCCTTAACTTCATATGAAAATTTTCCACAGGCTCTGAGATTATTCTCAACCTCTTGAGCATCAATGAACATTTGCTACAAGGTGACAAACCTCCTTTCTAGGAGATGAAGAGACAAATATGGATGAAGAGTTGTTACATAACACAATCTGGCAATGATTTTAGGAGGTCGGATATCTAAAGGCATGTTGTAATAAAAACTATAAAACCTCCTGTTAAAAATAGCAAGAGATTCATCCTCCCCTCTTTTCAAATCATAAATCATAGCTAAGTACTAATCAAGATATTTTGTCTCTCCCCAGTACCTTGAAAATGCACCAAATAACTCAGCCCACGAACCAATGGAACCAACATCTAGAATTTTAAACCACAAAGCAACATCTCCAACCAAATATTTTGAAAACAACCTCATAACAACATTCTCATGCGTGATTTCCAAATTGTCAATAAAATTTTGAAAGCCCAAATGCTTCTAAGCTATATTATGATCTTCTCCAACAAAAAGGGGAAGATATTCTAAGAACTTGGGAGGGTAGGGATAAAGAGAAGATGGCATTTTTAAGGGTTTAAACATTTTTTCTCTTTTTCTGGACTGAACATCAGTAGGTTGAAAGTGAGGTTCAATGGATTGATTTCAAATTCCAACAGTGGTGGTAGAAGATGGTACTATGATCATAGAAGGTGGTGAATCAATTGTATCATCCACATGGTTACAGGGTTAATCATGTTCGGGAAGGATTTGAATACAAACATCATTCTCGTATGTTTCAGATGAAGGACTAGGGTCAACATCAACTATGTAAGAATGAAGACCTTCTTCTTTCAAAGAGGGATATACAATAGTAGGATTATGTACATCACAGTAAACAAAGAAAAGGATGATTCTCCTGATATATGAAGGAAAGGACAGAAAATAACTGATAAGAAATAATATGAGCTCTTGAAGAAAACTTATATCTTGATACCTGGACTTCCTCTGTCTTCCTTCAATTTTCTATTTGATCTCATTCCTCAGTAGAGTCCTGTAACTTTATTTGAATCACTAGCAAGTTATTCAAATGTGTGGAGTCTCCATGGTGAAAAATTCCAGTAGATTATGTCACCAATCCTTGCTCACCATTAAGAAATGATAGTAATATTTGTTGTACAACCCAGGGAAGATCTTCAACTTCGTCCCCAACAACGACACCAAAAATGTTAGCACCAGGAGTTGTTCTTAGAATGATTTAAGAACAAACCCAATACCCATCCGAATATAAATGATTAAAACATGTTTATACTTGAGTGGATCGATGAGACTGAGTAAGAAAGGGAGAGGGCAACAAACTGTCTGCAGAGGTAGTCCATTGGGCATGGAGTCATAACATCCTACATATCAAAGGCAATAAAACTATTTACCAGATAAAGGTTTTATATAATTATGGGTGGAAGCATAAAGAATATGAAAAAAGGAAGAACATCCATCGTACAAAGAACCTTTCTGCAAATATATTAAAGAGTGCTTAAACAATAAACAATGATTAATAGGCAAGCTACAACAAATCTTTCGTTTCTCATGAATTAATGAATCAATGGAAGTTATGATCCTCAAAGACTGCAATCTATTTAAGAAAGAAGATAAGTTAAAATTACAACAAAGAAAAGCAATGTCTTATAAACAACTTCATGAATACTCAATGGTAGAAATGCTTACAGCACAAACCCTCATGCTTTACAAATAAACATACACACTTTTTTTCTCCTCTTAAAGCCCCTCTCTAGTCTAGAAATCAACCCTTTAAGTAACAAAAAAACTTATATCTATAGTGTATCATTCCTTCCTACTCTAAATACGTCGAATCCCAAGTGGTTTCATTGGATTCCATTTTCTCTAGGAGTTGTTACAACAAGGTGAAACAAAAAATCCACCTAGCTCCTATTTTTTCGGATCTTGTCCATTGTGATAAATTCCTTTTGAAACAGGTCATGATGCTTGATATTGTGATAGAACACATTTCCCTCATGTCCAAATACCTCCTAAGAAAACATTCAAACCCCCTCATACATGTGGCATCCCTCCTACAACTCGGATTTATCATACTATTAGAGTTTGCATCACAATTTTAGGATCCGCAACAAACTTTCTTGTAGGTGATGTTTTCAACCTTTCTCCCAAACGAAGAACTGGGTCAGGATGACATTTGGTCAGCAAGTCAATGATATTATGATTCATCTCCATAAAAAAATTTAGAAGAACCCAAATCAGAATTTAAAAGTTATGATGAAAATATGATTTTGTTGTGTACTAATTTGTTGTAAATTGTTTCAATTTAGCAGTTCACAACGCCTCTACAGGATGCACTGCGAACTTTCCTATAGATGTCATTTTCCCATCAAAACATATCAGTTGCAGCCAAAAATGTGCAAGAAGCCTTAAAAATCTTTGTTAATTCCTGCTACAACCTCGGGTTGTCCATGAAAACCAAGTTAAAACCCCCTCCTCTGATAACGGTTGCTACCGAAGCATGTGATGAAAAACGATAAATGAGGGTTTACTGCTTGATTTTGCAGGATAGGGTTTTCTGGAAAAATAAGATATGGGAGGATAGGATGACAACCCATAACTAAGTAAAACCTCAACACAATCCAAATCGAGAAACTTTATAAAACAAATAATTTTCAACGCAATTTCTTAGTTTACAGTGTACAGATGAAGTTTGCAACAAATAGATTTTAGACTAGGGTTTTAGTCAAAATGGTTTGTAGATTCACAGGTTTGGAAAGGAATATTATTTTGAAAGAGATGATATTTCAAACCTGGGTGAAAACACACTCAGTGACGGTTTTATCAAATGAGAAAACAAAGGGTTTATAGCACATTCAATTTGCAGTGCATGCAATGAAACAATTCATAACACTAACAATAAATTGCAGCAGATAGAGCTATGGTTGTAAGAAAAGGATGCAATTGATCTTTTTGACATGAAAACGAGAAACTTGGGTCTGCATAATGTTTAAGATACAAGGACTGTAGAAGTTGACCAAGTAAAAGGAGTTTGCAGTGCAAATGATATGAAATAGTTTGCAGCAAACATAAAATTTACAACAATTAGGGTTTGATTGTAATCAATATTTAGGAAACGGAAATTAGGAATCAATCATAGTACCTATATATAGGTATTGCTCCTTGTTTGCAGAAAAACCAAACCAATCAGTCTCTAATGGTGTTAATCCCTCATCAATCCGCTACAAACAGCTGGCAGCGCTAGGAGTCTAAAACAACAACCAGTCTACAACGCTTTCTTTGCAAAAGGAAATGAAGATGGAAAATGATAAAATCTCCTTTTGAAAACGATCCTATAGAATGCTTGATGATGTGATGGCAATGAAAACTAGAGTTCATCATTAGAGACTTGTACAAAATGATAATCATAAAAATATTTGACACATGTTTTTTTTTTTTAATTGTTGCAAACTTTTAGGAGAATCTCTTGACTCCTGAACATTCATTGTGTTAACAGATCCCGTTAAAATAAAATAACCAATCATTTAACTATTGTTTTTTCCTCTTTATGTTTATGTTATGTTTATTTTCAAGCAACAAAATGTCACAATATAGATTTTTATGATATCTTGGATGAAGAGTGGAATGATAGTAGGCTTGTTAACTTCCACCATAACTATAACACTATGCATTGGATTCTTGGTTGATTGATTTCTTATTAATAAGAGGCCTCGAGAGTGAATGAATTGGATTCGTAACTTATGCATTCTTGTAAAATTGAAGTCCTTTATAATGTGAATAATTTCTCTCAATTGTGAATGCAATGAGCTTAAAGGAAGAATGTTTTCAAGAAAATTTCCATTCGAAATTGCTTTAGTGATTGAACAAATATGAAAGAATGAAAAATGTGGTTTGATCATTTATGACTATCATCTAACTCTTCATTTTTATGTGGTGATTTTATTCGCATATGTGATGAGAATTACAAGGCAAGGGAGGATCCATGAATGAGGAGGTATAGTGATAAAACAATGAAGTGTTCTAGTTCTTCAAATTCTTTTCTTTGTTCATATTTCATTTAGACAATTTTTAGCAAGGATGGTGCATAGATTATAGATGAATTCCATGCCTATTAATATGCCAAATTACTTGAGATCATATTCTAATATTGTGCATGTTGATAAAGGATTCCCCGAAGGTAATAGCGCAATGGAAATAACTTCATGTATTTGAGATAAATTGCATTTTTAACGTAAAAACCATTTAATATTATGTTGCAATGGTTGCAAGGTAATGAAAAGTTACTTTAAAGTATGAAATTTACATAAATTGATTTATTAGTAATTAGATTGCATGATTTTATGAATTTAACATGTAATTTATCTCATGGAGGTTTCACTTGTTCTTCTAGAATTATAGCAACATATAAGAAAGAACCACTAATAAAACTAGATAGTTTTTTCACAGATATGGTATTACTACTAAACATCTCTTATATGCACATCTATTCCTCTCTATATCACATGTATAATAATGTTGATACTTCATTAGTCATTGCTAGTAGGTAGGAGTGCCAAGGAGAAATATACACAGATTGGTGTCAAAATATCACATATCTGCAAAGCGGAAGCTAGAGACAAATTATTTTCTTATGGGGAGATGTTGTCAAGTCTAATTGACAATGTTTCTACTTCCACCTACACTTAAAATTCGTGGAGTAGCGATGTCATTGAGTACTTCAACATTGAAATATTCAAAGAACATACAATTTCACACCTCACATAGTTTCTTTGAATGCAAGGTGGTTGCAATAATTTTGGAAAGTGCACATTGCCCACAAGGTTGGGAAAGAGTAGTGGCTCCTAGATAAACCCTTCCGAACAAACATAAGTAAGTTATATTGGGTCAATAATACATAGGTGAAATGTGATACCTAGCAATGCTCATGAATAATTTGTATGGGAGACCTATATGGGAGACCAAACACCCATTGCATATGGATAAGCTAGATACAAATAATTTATAAGGTATTCAAGAAAGGAAATATGTTTAATTAGACAAATATCATATCCAACAACATTTCTTAGTGCATTTGAGAAACCAAAATCCCTTTAGATGGTAGCACACCTAAATTTTACATGGCATCTTACCTTATGGATTACATTTGTGCTTGTGCAAATTTATCAAGTTTTAAGTTCACTCATCATCCTATATTTGCACCAATGCACGCCTACTTTTAGAGCTTATGAAATACAGCATGGTTAAAAATTTGAAAATAACTATGAACTTAAAATGCTAACTCTATCTCTAATCATGTTGAAAACACCAAAATCAACCCTTGAATAAAAAACTAGTCCGACTAGAATCACCCTTTCTTTTTTTCGAGGTTAGAATTACAACGTTTTTCCACCATGATCTTAAATCCATATAAATTTGTAATTAATGACCTTAATACCAAATCTCCAATAGAAAAGTGGTGTTCCCGTAATCACCCTCATTTTATTCTAGGTTCAAAATTACAACTTGTTTGGAATCATGGACTTAACAACCAATATCGTTGCAAATGAAAGCCTTCAAATCGACCCCCAAAACAAAATGGGTTCCCTAGTAGAACCCCCTTTTTTTTAGGGTTAAAATTGTTATCACCATAACAATTTTCCTTTGATGGAATCCAAGTCTCGAAAGTTGGCGAGGAGCTACATCGGGGTGGAAGCATGATAAATTGGAGGACCAGGTCACATCTAGCGGAGAAGGGCCAATATAGTGGAGGCACAAAAGTTGATGGGGCCCGGTGGGCCACAAATCTTAAACAACCCAAATCGATGGTCATGACACATATTAGGCGAGGAAATAGCGTGGAGGTTAATCACTCGAGAAAGGGCGGGGGAAAATATTGTGGTTTCACCTCGCAAACACGTGGAGACTCCAGAGCCATATCAGGGAGAAAAGCGGTCTACCCAAAACCATTTTGTCTCGCCCCGATATCGAAAAGAGAATATAAAAGGAGGGCCCCGGTCATTATTTTATGATATTTCAAATCATTTGAATGTTTGAAAATTGGCGCAAACGCTCTATTCGAAACTGAAGTTCAACAGTGAACCAAACTCATGCATTCTCCACTGATTCATAGGTATTTTTCATCATGGCCATGAATCCTGTCATTTTATTCGTAACAGAGAAAGACCGCGCCTCTAAAGAAGAAGCCCTAATTGACAAGGGCTCTGATGTATTTGACACAGAAATAACCATCTCACCCATTTCTGTATCCAAATCCAATTGGTTAGACAATGTCAGGAAATGAATACCCTTCCTCGAAGTGGCCCAAGCCTCCATTACCCCTTACATCGTCGAAGTCGCTTTCCCTTTCCCAGAGTTCATAAGCTGGTGTGAAGAACAATATTCACAAGAAGAAAAGGTCATTTTGAATAAGTTAGGGTCAGAGGTCTTCTGTGAAATAGATAGCTCATCAATTTGACACACCCTCAGTATACCATATTCTTCCCCCGTGGCGTCGGAGCCCTTTGAGGAAGAGAAACTTATCACAGTATACAGAGAATGCCCCCCCGAAGTCAAAACCCTATTTTTATAGACCATTGTTAAAACCGAACATCATTTTGAGAGTCTGTCGTTACCTATCAGTGTAAGCATCATGGTTATTGAGGTCCAGTGGGCCTACTCCATACTCAGTCAAATTCTAGGATTGGACAATGACAAGTTTGTAGTAGAGGTCATGTTGGGTTTCATGTTGACCTTTTTTCATTCAGAGTCCAGTCAGTCGATCCATATCAATTTTTAAGAGTTCATCGTTGACAATATGCATAAACAGTTGGTGAATTTCAATTCACTGAGACACTTCAGGTATCACACGCACTTGTTGAGAATGTTCCTGGAAACAAATAAGACAGAGTTCCCTGAAGATGCATTCATCTCAACTTAATTCAGAAGGATCAAAATGCTCATTTTTATAAACAAGATCATGTCCAGAGTTTATATCTTGATCTTTAGCACCGATCTGCCAAGGGTTTTGGAAGAAATGAAAAGTTCTTTATAGCCTAATCCAGAGAATAGGGTAGGAGATTGGGTGTTGTTCATGCACTCTACTGTTATTTGGGTATATGGTTATCAAGAAGGGCCTTACCTTTTTCATTTTTTCTTGAATCCCAAGGTCATTTCCATGGAATTCATTAGGCAAAGAATCATCTCAAAAACATAACATTTTATAAAGACACACAAAGCATCTAACTTAAAGTTTCCCTTCATAATAGGACCCTTTGTAGTAAGAACTAGATCATGTTTGCCTCAAATCCAGGCCAAGATCGGAGAATTTGGATTTACACAGTTACAAGGGAGGAAATATGATCTGCATTAGGTCATATCTAAGAGAAGACCAGTGAGCAGAAAAGGCCCCTACGAGCATGAGCATGTTGAAGGATTTGATAAATAGGCAAATCTGGAAACCTGTGCAGATATGGAAGTCACTTTGCAACCTGATAAGACACAACAAATAGAGTCAGACCCACAGCATATCCGGACACATAAAACTTCTCCAAGGTTGATTATTAAATCTCCCAAGATGAGTATTTATAACAAGAGGAGTAGTTCAGAGGCCTTGGGCACCAGTAGTCAGCAAAATGTTCTCAAGAAGATGAACATCACATAGTCCCCATAGATAGTAAACCTGGAGGAGGAAGAACATAAGGATAAAATGAGCATGGAAATGGTGGAGAGAAGAACCAAAAAATGAAGAGGCTAATGCAGAGAGCATGTCATGGGGTGAAAGCAACTCAAGGGATTTCAAAAACAAGAAACATGTCTTTAGCAAGACAACTAGGGCAGTCTACCAATCCAAAGAAGATTTAGCAAATCAATATGTTGTGAAAGGAATATGGCCAATAGTGAAGTAAGAGATTTGTTACCTGAGGTAGAAAGAATCTCCCAGCATAAGTATTCCATCTTCTCAGTTAGGGATGTAGAAAGAAAGACTTTTAACATAAAGGTGGAAGATGAGGATAAAGTGTCTGAAATCAAGCTGCATTATGAAAATATGAGGATAAGAGATTTATTACCTGAGGTAGAAAGAATCTCCCAACATAAGTATTCCATCTTCTCAGTTAGGGATGTAGAAAGAAAGACTTTTAACATAACGGTGGAAGATGAGGATAAAGTGTCTGAAATCAAGTTGCATTATGAAAATATTAGTGCCTTGAACAAGGTAAAGTTCCACATAAATGCCAGTGACATGCCATATTCATACTACTTGAGTCTGAGCCTAAGGGTTTCAAGACTGAAAACCCATGCACTCAAATTGGATGGACAATTGAAGTAGGAAAAGGCATCCAGTAGAGCCTGGAAGACATAGGTCAAAAGATTGGAATCTGAAGGCCCTCAAGGGGTAAAAGCTTCTTTAAATGAGAAAGAGAAGATGATCCAAAGCCTAAAGAAGAAGTTGAATATGTCTACAACAAAACATCCATAGACAACAGAGCTAGCCGCTCTAGAGAAGGAAAAGGAAACATTCAGACAGGAAGCACTAAATTACAAAGCCAAAGTATTGTAGCTGGAAAAGGAAAAAGAAAGTTAGTCACAAGGACAGCCAGCAAACTCAGACATGGTGGCTATTGTACCTTCTACTACAGAAACTGGATCAAGCACTAATGGATTGGTTCAAGCTATGTCTCAAGTAAGCTTAAAGATAGGGGAGATCAAGAGCCTTAAGGAGGTCATAGAAAATCTGCAGCAAGAGATGAAAATGAAGGATGAAAATATGGCCCAATTCCAAAAGGAGAATCAAAATTTGCAAGAAAGGGTGAACAAGATGAAGACGAGGTTGAAGCGAAAAGTATTGTTGCGAGGAGATAAACTTGTAATCTGGGATGTTATTGCTACTAAAGCTGCTAAGTTCAGGGTTTATCTGAATTTTATAAATGACAAAGATAGCATGGCTATCACTGCTCGAAGAAGATGTACTGTTGTTAATGAGGCACTGGTGAAAAAGCCCTCGAAATGGGCCTAGAACACTATTAATTTGCTAAATTATGTGCCCACTGTTGATCTTCAAACCATTGGGGTAAATGACAAAAATGATCATTTGGGCCTGGAGGATCATCGCTAAGCACAATTTGCTCAAGTCGGTTCAAACCAAATCTGTGCAAATAGAACAGAGTATACAAGAATTTAAGGATACATTTGAACAATTATTTATCAAGGGCCTCCCACCATTTTGGGATAGTAAAGGGAAATTATACGATCAAGAGGAATACAATTCTCTCCTCACTTAGTGCAGAATGGATCATTCCAAATTTGAAGGCCTGGAAGAGAACCTGAAGGGACCCAGTTTGGTGGAAGTTTTAGTCGCCGACTTTGAAATTTTGAATCATTTTAAGACAGTAAAGACCAGGATGCCAAATATGTCTTATGCTACTTGCATTGATCTAGATATTCTGATAAAGGAAATGATGGATTACGAAATTCCTTCTGACTCATAGTGGAAGGAGATCGTGCGACTGAGTAGGATGAAATGCAGTTTTCCATGGACCAGTAAGTAACCTCCAGGTGTCACCAAACTGGCAAGTTCGACAGGATATTGGAGAAAGACAGATGGCATAGAGGAAGCCGAGCAGTCAAAGTGATCCGTCCCTAGTTTATGAAACGTTTATTTTTTAAATCATTGTAAATCGGTTCGCCTACCGAAACTGTTGGCTTGTAATTATTTTAGTTAGTTTTAGAAATGGAAATGCTTCAGTTTCAACCATTGTAATCGAACTGTATAAGTACTAGGAGTTTTGAATGAATTAATGTTGGCAGAAGTGCAAGGGAACTTTCTTAGTTGTTTTGAACTACATTGTAATTTTCTGGAGCTGAATTGAATACATATGAAGAAGATTTTGAAGTCTCTATGAAAAGATTCTAATCATGGTGGTGATATGAGTTTTGTCTTCTCTCATCATATGTATTTCCTGTGTTCTTTATTTCCATTTTCATTATCTTCTGTTTAAATTGGATAGTTAAAATCTCAGAATTCATCTTGTGATGCTATCGGCTTAAGCAATTTAAACTGTGTGAATTTCCTCTTAACTAATTTAGAATTCATTTCAGTAATTCTCTGATGCAGTTATTTGTTTTCTCTTTCTTCGTACACCCTGTTTAAACTCAATTAACAAATCATATTCATTGCCTCGTTTAGCCTTTATCCTCCAGAGAGTTCTACCAGCTAGTCATTGTTTTCCTTCACTTTCAGAATTTCGACTCCATAGCCCTAAGAGTCCCTCCCCTTCTTTGCCAACAAACTTTATAAAAAACCCCCAAAACAATCTGAATCTAAACAGTTACCTCTGTCATTTGTCTATTCAGCCAGACAAAATTTACAGAGTGCTAACATTCTGGCGTCGTTGTTGGGGATAAAATTGAAAAATCGTCCCTGGGAAAAATGACTTAAAAGATTTAGTTTGATCCATGAGGGTGACAGTGGATCAAATACCTTACCGTCTGAGATTATTTTTACCCTGGAAACTTCATTACCAAGAGACTAGTTGCACCAAATAGTGTGAGATAGAAATCTTGGCTCCCAAGAGAATTCACACCAGGAGCAACCCAGACCCAAAAGCTGCAATCCTTGTGTCTGACATCGAAAATATTGTACACAAAAGAAAAGAAAAGAAAATCTAGTAACCCCAGTGCTACGTCTGGATCGATATTTTTCCTTACCCAAGGACGGAGTAACGAGCATTGAATACCTTGATTTTGACGTAAAATTTGAGCAATCTCTACTCAGAACTAAATCTGAATCTTGTTTAAGTGAGACCATCTTTGACGAAAAGAGATTCCAAGATTTGATTTTAGCCGCATCTTCCAAGCCTATAGTAATCCCTGCTCAAAACCAACAGCCACTCCAGCCCCTCACAGCAGCCATGGAAGCTATATTTTCTCCCCTCATATTACCTGCTCAACTGCATGATTTACCTCAAGATTATAACCTAAGGATCAAACTATATGATGTTGAAGGCAACATATCAACCCAGAAGCATCTAGATTGGTTTAATGATTTCATAGACTTGGAAGAGGTGGACTTCAAAGATGTGAAAATGAGGTTGTTTACACAAATTCTTGCAGGAGAAGTGAGGAAGTGGTTCAGAGCCCTTCCAGCAGCTAGTATCATAGATTTCTAGGCCTTCAAAACCATCTTCCTTGCAAAATGGGGAGACAAGAAAAATCCCCTTCAGTTGTTGACCCAGTACAACAACATGAAGAGATCACCTGATGAAATAGTGCTGGAGTTTTCAGCCAGATTCATGAAGGTCTATAATTCGATTCTTGCTGAGGTAAAAACCCCCTCCAAAGCTTCTCAGCTCAGATATGTTGATTCTTTTGAAAGTGATTTTGCTTTATTATTAAGAGAATGAATATCTGCTACATTAGATGATATGATGACTGATGACATAGAAGTCGAAGTGAATCTAATGGCTTTAAAAAATATAAAATTTGGCTCTAGCAGGTACATGAACAAAACTCAAGAGAAGGCACAACCTTCAACCTCACAAAAATCAGAAGAAAGGTTTGAGACAATGATGAGAACCATGGAGAGAATGATGTAAATGATGACTCTAGGTAACAGGCCTAACCACAGAGAATAGGCTGATGGTCCACCCAGAAATCCGAGGAGACCAGCAATCCCACAAATTAGACAAAGAGAGCCAAGAAATCAAGGGAATTAGGCAAATCAGGCGAATCAAGCAGACCAGGCAAATCAGGGAAACCAAGGAAATCGGGGAGAAAAGAAAATAAGGCCTCCTTTCCAAAATAATTATCTAAATGAAAATTATGATGGGTATTTTGAAGACAACATTAACTGTTGTGGTGATAATGAAACAGAGGTATTTTTGACTAAAGAATAACATGAACAGTTCATGGATGCAAGTGAGATATTTTTGCAAGATGAGGAGGAAAGGATTTCAGTAGAAAGGGAAGATTACCAGACAGGATTGAAAAATTCCATCATGAAATTCCAAAGATAATACAACCTTCGAAATCAAAAGGTACCTCCAAACCCTCCAAAGGGAAACCCCACCAAAGAAGCTTAGAACAACATACCTTCTTCAAGCTGGCCCAAAAAATATTTAGTTGCAAAGGATTCAGCTACAAAAGACTCTACTGCGAAGGATTCTTCTACAAAGGGTATTGTGGAGCAAAAAAAAGAACCCTAGAAGAGAATATTGGAGGCAAGGAAATAAATGGTCACCAAAGAGGTAGAGAAGACCTCATCCTATTTTAATTTTGAAAGTGAGATGGCCAAGATCAAAATTTATGTACCATTTAATGAATTAATCAAGAATGTCGAATCTAGAAAACATATTATCAGGATGCTTAAGATGGAACAAACCTCTGATACACTGAACATACAATATGATCACCCAGCCATCTTATTTGGACCAAGAGTAGAAGAAAATGGTGATACTAAAGAAGTACCCCCTTTTTATGTCAGTCTGAAAATCCATGATATGACTCTGCACAATGCTATGTTGGATTCGGGAGCATCTCACAACTTGATGCCCAAAGTGGTCATGGACCAATTGGGCCTGGAAGTCACGAGACCTTATAAAGATTTGTTTTCTTTCGATTCAATAAAGGTGAAATTCCTTGGCCTGATCAAATATCTAGTGGTGTCTTTGGCACAAATCCCAGCAAAGAACATGGTTATGGATGTAGTGGTTGTTGATATCCCTCCAAAATTTGGCATGTTGTTGTCTAGGTCATGGGCTGCAAAATTAAAGGGAAATCTCCAAATGGACATGTCATAAGCCACTATCCTTGTCTTTGGTCAAGACATAAGATTGTACAGAGAGGTTTTTCTTAAGTACATGGTCAACAACAAGTCACAACCAAGTAATCATCCCATCTACTCCATGGAAACCGAGTTGGGAGCTTCCATTTTCTTCAATGACCTTTGTTGCGAAGAAAAAGAACCAGAAATTGATGTGACTGAGAAATCTGATCAACAGATTGAAGAGTATTCAAAACAATAGGATGAAGCGGAAGATCAAATATGGAAGATGATTTTTGATGGGCCTGCCTATAGAGAAGGAGCAGGAGCTGGCATTTGGATCAATCACCCCAAAGGAGATTCGAAATTGTGTTCTTATAAACTTGGTTTTGAGTGCACAAATAACATGGCAGAATATGAAGCATTAATATTGGGGTTGAAAGTTTTGAAAGGATGAGGTTCTAAAAGAATTGTTGTACATGGAGACTCTGAGCTAATTATAAATCAAATCAAAGTCATATACCAAGAAAAACACCCTAGATTGAGGGCTTATAGGAATCTAGTACTCGACCTCCTTGAGAAGTTTCCAGAGTGTAATCTTTCAGCAATTCCAAGAGAATAGAATCAGGTTGTTGATGCCTTGGCTACCTCAGCAACAGTTTTCAAAGTTCCAATTTTCCCTGACAAAAGCTACAAGGTTGAGGTCAAGTACAAGCCAGCAGTACCAGATAATATGAAGCACTGGCACGTTTTTGAAGACGACAAACAGATAGAAAGCTTCCTCAAGATGGAGAACAAATTCAAGAATTTGAACATTGATGATGAATATTGTGATGAAGAAGTAGATGCAACTGCTTTCACCACAGATGGTTACTTTGACAATTAGATTGCAGGCAGAGATATCGTTCAGCTAAAGAGAAATATCATTCCCAAGGGGATGGTCCCATTGGAGAAACTCTTTGATAATAATAATGTGGCCAGAAGTCCAAAGATTACAGTAAATGAAGGGGATGTGGAAGATTGCAATATTGGGATTTGAGAAGATCCAAAGATCATTAAGTTGTCCAGCACACTCAGCCCTGTAGTCAAGGAAAGGTATGTCAAATTAATGAAAGAATTCACTGATGTTTTTTCTTGGAGTTATGATGAGCTGAAAGTCTATGATACCAGTATAATTCAGCATGTTATCCCAATAAAGGAAGATCACAATCCATTCAAAAAGAAACTAAGAAGGATAAACCCTTTGTTTCTACCCTTGATTGAGAAAAAAGTAAAGAAGCTATTTGAAGCCAAAATCATAGTATCCATGAGATTTTCCAAATGGGTAGAAAATTTGGTGCCAGTCAGAAAAAAGAGTGGAGAGATCAGGTTGTGTGTATATTTCATAAATCTAAACAAGGTGTCTCTAAAGGAAACCTACCCATTTCCTAAGATGGATCACATTTTACAAAATGTGGTAGGCTCTTAGAAAATGTCAATGTTGGATGGTTTCTCTAGGTATAGTCATATTATGGTGCATCCTGATGATCAAGAAAAGACAACATTCACAACACCTTGGGAAACATTCATGTATGCCAAGATTCCTTTTGGGCTCATGAATGTAGGGGAAACATTTCAGAGAGCTATGGACATAGCTTTTGTTGACGAGAAGGACAAGTTCATTATTATCTACCTGCATGATATCATTGTGTATTCTGCCTCAGATGAGGAACACCTCAAGCATCTAAGAAAGGCATTTGAAAAATGCAGGAATTTTGGTATATCATTGAATCCCAAGAAGTCAAATTTTTCCATGGAAGAAGGAAAGTTGTTGGGTCATATTATTTCGAAAGAGGGGATAAAAGTAGATCCCAGCAAAGTTGAAGGAATCTTGAAAATTGGCATACCCAGAAGTAAAAAGGAGGTACAATCTTTCTTGGGAAAAGTGAATTTTCTGAGAAGATTCATCCCTAATTTGGTTGAAATCATAAAACATATTACCAACATGCTCAAGAAGGGAAATGAAATAAAATGGATTCCTGAAGCTAGAAAGTCCTTTGAAGACATCAAGGTGGCATTGACCAAGGCTCCAGTACTAGCCAGTCCTAATTTTGAAAAGGATTTCATATTTTTCTCCTTCACCTCATAACACACAATTGTTGGTGTTTTACTCCAGAAAGATGACCAAAATTTTGAGAAACCCATAGCATATTACAACAAGACGTTGAGGGATGCTCCTCTGAATTATGACATCATGGAGAAGCAAGCATATGCTTTAATCAAGGCCTTGAAAGAATTCAAAGTTTACATCGTGCATTCCCATACTACTGCTTATGTACCCAACAACTCAGTGAAAGACATCTTAAGCCAGCCTGATCCTGAAGGAAAAAGGGAAAAATGGATAGCAGTACTGTTGGAATATGACCTTGAGATCAAACCCACCAAGTTGATCAAAGGACAGGGGATTGTGAAGTTGATGGCATGGACCAATTGTGAACTCTTAGGAATAAATTCCATCGGAGACCTATCAGAAGGTGAAGAAGAGGAGAGGGTGACTCCACAAATATCCCATAAATTTCTTGACTCCACATGGTATGAAGCTATCATCTTTGTTTTTAAAAAATTGCAAGCTCCTGCTGAATTAAGTAAAACAAAGGCAAGGTTCTTGAAACTAAAAGCAACAAAATTTTGTATAGTAAATCAATCCCTATATTGGAAGGATCCTAGGGAAATTTTATTGAGCGATTTGCTAGAAGAGGAAGTTGAGAAGACCATCAAAGAGTTTCATAAGGGTGACTGTGGAGGTCATAATTAGTGGAAAACCACTGTGCACAAAATCTTGCGAGCTGGGTTCTATTGGCCCAACATATTTTCTGATGTCTATAAAGGGATTTCAAGATGCCATGAATGTCAGATTTTTGAAGGAAAAAAAAAATTGCAACCTCTGCCTTTGAATCCCATCTCTATAGAAGCTCCTTTTAGACAGTGGGGTCTTGACTTCATATGGAAAATACATCCACAGTCTTCAGCCCAACACAAGTGGATTCTAACAACAACATAGTATTTCACTAAATGGATCGAGGCAATACCCACCAGGCAAGTGACAGATGTTATCATCATCCAATTTTTGGAAGAAAATATTTTATCTAGGTTCGGATGTCCAATCAAAATCATCACAGACAACACAACAGCCTTTAAGTCTAAAAGGATGGAGAAGTTTTGCAGTGACTACAACATAACACTTGGCCACTCCACTTCGTATTACCCTCAAGGAAATGGGTTAGCTGAGTCATCAAACAAGAGCCTCGCCAGAATTATAAAAAAGTTGTTGCAAGAAAATAAAAAGGCTTGGCACAAAAATCTCATTCATGCATTATGGGATCATAGAATCACCCCAAATAGGTCCATTGCCACCTCACCTTTTCAGATCGTCTATGGCACTGAAGCAATTTTTCCTACTACATTGGGGTTTCCAGTAATGAGACTGTTGCAGGAGCAAGATGTAGAGACAGATGCCACACGAAGAAGAAAGGATGAACTCATCAGTGTACAACAAACCAGAGAAAAATCTTTCGAAAATACTCAATTGCACCAAGACAAGAACAAAGTGGCTTTTGATAGACATACCAAGGTGGATAACTTCAAACCAGGAGACTTGGTACTAAAATGGGATGCCAGAAATGAAGATAAGGGAAAACAAGGGAAATTTGATCACCTATGGCTGGGCCCGTTCAAAATTGTGGCATACCATGGAAGTAACGCCTACATTCTACAGGAGAGTAATGGAGACATCATTGGAGGAGGGCCTGTGAATGGCAGGTTTCTCAAGCATTATATTATTTAAACATTATCACCCCTTCCACTCATTGTACATAATCATTTTATGTTTTCTTTTCGCATGAAGAAGTTGGAATAAAATATGCATAGTTGAAGCCCTAGGTGATGGCCCTGAGTTGTGCTGGATCAATTTTGAGTATTTTGAATAATGGTTGGTGGATTCAGACTGCACGAATAAATCATTGCCCAATGGGTAGGCACTTGGTTTGTCATTCTTTGATACCTCGTAGGGAGGATAACATCCCGAGTTGGAGCCTATGTTATCACCATAACAATTTTCCTTTGATGGAATCCAAGTCTCGAAAGCTGGCAAGGAGCTACATCAGGGTGGAGGCACGATAGTTTGGAGGATCAGGTCATATCTAATGGAGAAGGGCCAATATAGCAGAGGCACGGAAGTTGATGGGGTCTGGTGGGCCACAAATCTTAAACAACCCAGATTGACAGTCAGGACACATATCGAGCTAGGAAATAGCACAAAGGTTAATCACTCAAGAGAGGGCCGGGGAAAATACTGTGGTTTCACCTTGTAGACACGTGGCGCCTCCAGAGCCATATCGGGGTGAAAAGAGGTCTACCCAAAACCATTTTCTCTCGCCCCCAATATCGAAAAGCTCATATAAAAGGAGGGCGCCGGTTATTATTTAATGATATTTCAAATCATTCGAATGTTTGAAAATTGGTGCAAATGCTCTGTTCGAAACTGAAGCTCAACAGTGAACCAGACTCGCACATTCTCCGTTGATTCACGGATATTTTTCATCATGGCCATGAATCCTGTCATCTTATCCATAACAGAGTAAGACCCCGCCTCTAAAGAAGAAGCCCTAATTGACAGGGCCTCTGATGTATTTGACACAGAAATAAGCATCTCACCCATTTCTGTATCCAGAGCCAATTTGTTAGACAATGTTGGGAAACGAATACCCTTCCTCAAAGCAGCCCAAGCCTCCATTACCCCTTACACCATCGAAGTCGCTTTCCCTTTCCCATAGTTCATAAGCTGGTGTGCAGAACAATATTCACAAGAAGAAAAGGTCATTTTGAATAAGTTAGGGTCAGAGGTATTATTCGAAATAGATAGCTGACGCAGACGGCTCCTCGCCCACCCAGGGCACGTCCGCTCTCACAGGACCTTCTTATTCTCGGCCTGAAGAACTCGAAGGTTCTTCTATTTCCCTTTTGGGAAATCTGCACCCACAGTAATCTTCCTTCGAGGTCTCCCCTTTACTACCGGGAGATCAGCTCAATCTCGCTACCTCGCGAGTTCATGACTCAAGCCTCCAACTCTTCCTTTCAAATCTTGCGAGACCCGATCTGACGATGCGGTTATAATTCCTTCCACATGCAACCGTGGGCTAAGCTTACATGTTAGCGCCTCTCGCAACCTCGTAACCTCGCGACCTCGCTAGTTGAACTGTCGAGTTTTCACCTTCTTAGTTCGCGAATCCCCGAGATGTGCGGTCCCACCTTATACTCTGCCACACGTCCACATGGACCTCGGCTCCTCGGCACTTCGCGACTCGCGAATCCGAGCACCAATATTTCGGGACTTCTTGCGACGAGATTTCGAGGGCTTCGTGCCACCTGTATTCCACTCGCCAACTCTGCTATGGCCCACACTATCTCCAGTTGTCGGGATATCGTTGTCTCGCGACCTCGCGATCCCCGTGACCAAACTCTCGAACCTTTTCTTGCGAGGTTCCAAGATACGATCCCTTGCGCAGATCCAATGGTCCTACTGCGTTCTAAATCCAATGGCTGTCCTTCTCTCGCTGCCTCGCATCCTCGCGACTTTGAGTAGCCAATGTTTGGACTCTCAACCTACGAACTCCCGAGTTTGCGAGATCCCTTGATCTCCTGCCACCTGTCCTCCTCAGATGGATGGCTACGATCCTCTTGATCCTTTGTCACCTCACGTCCTCGCGCCTCGCGACTTTGCACACCCAATACTTGGGCCTTTACCCTTCAAACTCCCGAGTTCACGAGATCTCTTGATCTCTTGCCACCTGTCTCCTCATATGGACGGTTCTTAGCCTTCTCGCCACTTCTCCACTCACAACGCTAAAGGGTTTCCTCTTCGTCCTCGGATACCCGAGTATGCGAGATGAGGATCTCCTTACACGCGTCCTCCTCAACGAACGACCCTGATCTTGTAGGGATATCGCGTCTCGTGATCTCACTGCTCTTGCTCCTCAACTTTTGGGGCTTCAACTCCCGAGTCCCCGATACATGATACCACGTGTAGATCTAACGGCTCCTGTGACTCTAAATCAATGGCTCTTCCTCTCCTGAGCTTCAACTCTTCTGAATCTTTTCGCCATAACCCCCTTGCACCTCTAAAAGATGTGACCATCCTCGGAACTTCACGAAATCTCCTCAGAAGATTTTGACCATCCGATCTCTCTTATGTAATCCACGAAATGAAAGAAGTATCTCCCCATGAGATTATTTCTCCGCTTTACCAACGTGCAACGCTTCTCTCCGACTTCAAATCACACTGATCTACACTGATCTTCAATGACTCAGGGGCCTATCCCTCCTGAGCTTTGCTAAATTACTTCAACCTCAACGAGGTTCTTTGCACGCACTCCTTGCGGCAAGCCCGCAAACACTTCAACTGTTCGAGCTTCTTTGACTCTGCGTATGCCCATAGAAGTAGTCCTTCAATACTCCTGCTCAATTTCATGACTGAGACTTTCTCCCTTAGCCTGCGCACTCCTTGAACGGTTTTAGCTACCCACTTTCAATTCTGAGAGCGTTGAGAACAAGAGTTTAACTCCCCGAGCCTTCTGTCAACGCACTCCTTGCGGACGACTTCAACTGCACCCCTTGCAGGAATCCTTGCTCAAGAGAGAAACAATTGTAACTCACTTCACCTCCTCTCAGATCTCAGTCTTCACACACGAAATCATACACATAGCATAACAACAAATGCATAACAGGAAGAAATATCCATGAGTAGAGCATTCAACACACATACACAGAGAATAACACAACAGCCATGAATCTGAATCAGCTTCTTCTATTAATTCAAGATCTATACATGGGTGTTCTTATACTACAACTCTCTGTTATTCTCCTATGCTCTAGGCTCTTCTCGCTCTTCTTGAACTATGCTAGCTAATGTTACAATGATCAAATGAGGGTGTCTATATCCGTTTTCTCTCCTGGACTCTAAAACTGTCTAATCTAAGAATTCAATTCTATCTACCTGCAACTACTACTATAAATGCCTCTGTCTATCTCAAACAAGAGCGTATGGCTCGAGGTTTGATTACATTCTTTCCAAGGCGCCTAAATTAAATGATCTCATTTTATATTCAGCGCATCAACTTCAAGAGGAAATTTAAAAATTCAAAAAACTTGTGCTAGACGTCTTCCAGCTGTCTTCTGCTTCCACGTTGGTTTTGCTTGTCATGAGGGATGCTCCTGCATCAATAGCCCATCAATTCGACACACCCTCAGTATACCAGAGTCTTCCCCCGCGGCGTTAGAGCCCTTCGTGGAAGAGAAACTAATCACAGTCTACAGTGAATTCCCCCCCAAAGTCAAAACCCTATTTTTACAGACCATTGTTAAAACCGAACATCATTCTGAGAGTATGTCATTACCTATCAGTGTAAGTGTGATGGTTATTGAGGTCCAGTGGGCTGGCTCCATACTCAGTCAAATTCTAAGATTGGAAAATGACAAGTTTTTAGTAGAGGTCATGTTGCATTTCCTGTTGACCTTTTTTCAGTCAGAGTCCAGTCAGTCGATCCGTATCAATTTTGAAGAGTTCATCGCTGACAATATGCACAAACTACTGGTAAATTTCAATTCACTGAGACACTTCAGGTATCACATGCACTTGATGAGAATGTTCCTGGAAACAAATAAGACAGAGTTCTCTGAAGTTGCATTCATCTCGATTAAATGCAAAAGGATCATAATGCTCATTTTTATAAACAAGATCATGTCCAGATTTTATAGCTTGATCTTGAGCACTGGCCTGCCAAGGGTTTTGGAAGAAATGAAATTTCTTTACAACCTAATCCAGAGAATAGGGTAGGAGAGTGGGTGTTGTTCATGCACTCTACTGTGATTTTGGTATATGGTTATCAAGAAGGACCTTACCTTTTGCCTGTTTTCTTGACTCCTAGAGTCTTTGCCTTGGAATTCATTAGGCAAAGAATCATCTTAGAAACAAAACATTTTATGAATACGCACAAAGCATCTAACTTAATTTTCCCTTCATAATAGGACCCTGTGTGGTAAAAACTAGATCCTGTTTGCCTCAGTTCTAGGCCAAGATCAATGAATTTGGATTTGCACAGTTACAAGGGAGGAAATATGATCTGTATCAGGTCATATCTAAGATAATATTGATGAGAAGACAAGGCCCCTACGAGCATGAGCATGTTGAAGGATTTGATAAACTGGCAAATCTGGAAACCTGTGCAGATATGGAAGTCACTTTCCAATCTGATCAAACACAACAAATAGAGTCATCCCCATAGTATATCTAGACACATAAAACTTCTCCAAGGTTGATTATTAAAGCTCCCAAGATGATTATTTATAACAAGAGGAGAATTTCAGAGGCCTTGGGCACTAGTAGTCAACAAAATGTTCTCAATAAGGTGAAGATCACACAGTCCCCACAGATAGTAAACCTGGAGGAGGAAGAACCTAAGGAGAAAATGAGCATGGAAATGGTGGAAAGCATAACCAAAAAATGAAGAGGCTAATACAGAGAGCATGCCACAGGGTGAAAGCACCTTAAGGGATTTCAGCAAAAAGAAACATGTCTTTAGCAAGACACCTAGGGCAGTCTACCAATCCAAAGAAGATTTAGCGAATCAGTATGTTGTGAAAGGAAATATGGCCAATAGTGAAATAAGAGATTTAATACCCGAGGTAGAAAGAATATCCCAGCATAATTCTTCCCTGTTCTCAGTCAGGTATGTAGAAAGAAATACTTTTAACATAGTGGTGGAAGATGAGGATAAAGTGTCTAAAATCAAGCTGCATTATGAAAATAGTGATGCCCCAGACAAGGTAAAGTTCCAAAGAAACACCAGTGACATGATATATTCAGACTACCTGAGTCTGATTCTGAGGGTTTCAAGACTGACAACCCATGCACTCAAATTGGATGGACAATTGAAGCAGGAAAAGGCATCCAACAGAACCTGACAGACACAAGTCAAAATATTGGAATCTGAAGGCCCTCAAGGGGTAAAATCTTCTTTAGATTAGAAAGAGAATATGATCCAAAGCCTGAAGAAGAAGATAAAGATGTATGCCATAGAACATCCACAGACAATAGATATAGTCGCTCTAGAGCAAGAAAAGGAGACATTCAGACATGAAGCACTAAATTACAAAGCCAAAGTATTGCGGTTGGAAAAAGAAAAAGAAAGTTGGTCACAAGGATAGGAAGAAAAATCAGACATTGTGGCTATTGTACCTTCAACTATAGAAACTGGATCAAGCACTAATGGATTGGTTCAGGCTATGTTTCAAGTAAACTTAAAGGCAGGGGATATCAAGAGCCTTAAGGAGGTCATAGAAAATATGCAGCAAGAGATGAAAATAAAGGATGAAAATATGGCCCAATTCCAAAAGGAGAATCAATATTTGCAAGAAAGGGTGAACAAGTTGAAGACGAGGTTGAAGGGAAAAGTATTGTTGCAAGGAGATAAACATGTAATCTAGGATGTTGTTGTTGTTGAAGCTGCTAAGTTCAGGGTTTATCTGAATTTTATAAATGACAAAGACAACATGGCTATCACTGCTCGAAGAAGATGTATTGTTGTTAATGAGACAATGGAGAAAAAGCCCTCGGAATGGACCCAGAACGTTATTAATTTGCTAAATTTTGTGCCCACTGCTGATCTTCAAACCATTGGGGTAAATGACAGAACTGCACCGATCATTTGGGCCAAGAGGATCATCGCTAAGCACAATTATCTTAAGTCGGTTCAAACCAAAGTTGTGCAAACAGAACATAGTATACAAGAATTTAAGGATACATTTCAACAATTGTTTATCAAGGGCCTCCCACCATTTTGGGATGGTAAAGGGAAATTATACGATCAAGAGGAATACAATTCTCTCCTCACTCAGTGCAGAATGGATCATTCCAAATTTGAAGGCCTGGAAGAGAACCTGAAGGGACCCAGTTTGGTGGAATGTTTGGTCACAAACTTTGAGATTTTGAATAAGTTTAAGATAGTAAAGACCGGTTTTCCAACTATGTCTTATGCTACTTGCATTGATTTGGAGATTCTGATAAAGGAAATTATGGATTACGAGATTCCTTCTGACTCACAGTGGAAGGAGATCGTGCGACTGGGAAAGAAGAAATGCAGTTTTCTAGGGACCAGTAAGTAACCTCCAGGTGTCACTAAACTGGCAAGTTCGACAGGACATCGGAGCAAGACAGATGGCACAAAGGAAGCCGAGAAGTCAGAGTGATCCATCCCTATTTTATGAAATTTTTTTTGTTTAAATCATTGTAAATCGGTTCGCCTACCGAAACCGTTGGCTTGTAATTATTTTAGTCAGTTTTAGAAATTGAAATGCTTCAGTCTCATCCATTGTAATCGAACTGTATAAGTACTAGTATTTTTTAATGAATTAATGTTGGCAGAAGTGCAAGGGAACTTTCTTAGTTTTTTTGAACTACATTGTAATTTTCTTGAGCTGAATTGAATACATATGAAGAAGCTTTGGAAGTCTCTATGAAAAGATTCTAATGGTGGTGATATGAGTTTGTCTTCTCTCATTGTATTTATTTAATGTGTTCTTTATTTCCATTTGCAATGTCTTCTGTTTAAATTGGATAGTTAAAATCTAATAATTCATCTTGTGATGCTCTCGGCTTAAGCAATTTAAACTGTGTGAATTTCCTCTTAACTAATTCAGAATTAATTTCAGTAATACTCTGATGCAGTTATTTGTTTTCTCTTTCTTCCTACACCATGACTAAACTCAATTAACAACTCAGATTCATTACCTCATTTATCCTTTACCCTCTAGAGAGTTCTACCGGCTATTCATTGTTTTCCTTCACTTTCAGAATTTCGACTCCATAGCCCTAAGAGTCCCTCCCATTCTTTGCCAACAAAATTTATAAAAATCCCTCAAAACAATCTGAATCTACCCACTGATTTCCAAAGAAATACCTAGTGACATGAGAGAGCCCTCTCTGAGTTGAGAAGGCTAGTGCCTAGCGCTAAAGTAGGTTGAAACAGTTACCTCTGTCGTTTTTCTATTCAGCCGAACAAAATTTACAGAGTGCTAACAAAAATTACATCTCATTTGAAATCATGGCCTTAAAAACTGGTACCATTACGAACAAATACCTTAAAATTGATTCTCGAATCAAAAATTGGTGCTAGTACTAATAACACCTCCTTTTTAATTTTGAGGTTAAAATTACAACATCTTCGATAAAATGGCGTTATGACCCAAGGGGGGCATATATGGTTTTAATTTTATATGATATGACCCCAAAGAGGGAATATATGGGGAAAAACATACATATAATGTGTAAATGTATATGTAATAGGGTCGGAATAATAGTAAAGGGGGCTCATGTGTAGTGTGTGAATACGTATATAGAGAGATCATGTATTCATTATTGAGGACATGTGAATTGTGGTGTATGAATGTAATTGAGTATTTGGAGGAGGTTCTCCTATTCTTTAAGGAGTTATTGTGTAACTCATCTCTTTTATGTATATTGGAGTGGTGCTCCATGCTCACATTTTTGTACATGGTTTGTACTTCTGGTTTATTCTGACATCTTAAGCATTTGGAACATAACATTTACTCCCTATGTTCCGCTTAAGAGGGGATGTTAGTGTTATTTTCCACTGCATTGTTGTTTTGCAATGCATCCAACTAGCATTAGTTGTAAGCTCACATTGGAATTATTATCTACCCAGACATGAATGGTATCCATTGGGCCTCTTCCATTGTTATGTATAGGCAATACTCTCTTGTATTTTACACACAACAAATCTAATAGCTCTCGTAGTAATAGTTTTCTTCATTTTTTGCAATTGTCTTTTGTTCCTCTTATAATGTTTTTAAATATCTTCAATGCATATGGAGTAAAATGAAAATCCTCTCTAACTTTTCTAAGTTATGCTTTAGCTATTTAATTTTCATTGCCCACTCACCAACTTTAAAAAAAAAAATACAAGTAAATGATCACTAATTCAATTGGTGTGATCAGCAACAATTGGTGTGATCATGTTGCTTCTCACAACAACAAAAAAATAGGTTACACTAATCTTCTTTAACCGGAAAAAAAATGTGTGTACTTAACATTGACACTAAGGAAGCCATTACTAACATAAACGTGTATATTAACAATATAAAAATACAGTGACAATAGGGGCTTAAACTATATTTAGAAAATGGCATAGGCTATTTGTTCTACGTTTGGGATTTCCAAGCTGTCAGAGTTGTCCCATCTTCAACAATGTCGACGTTTTCACCTCTGACGTCTTGATGTTTTCACCTTGCTCAAGCACAGACCTCCTCTCCCTTGCCATTTTTCATTTCCTTTGTTCTAGGTTTCCACTGCCATGCCATGCCATGCACCCATGGATATCCATCCATGCATGCATATGACATGAAATTTGAATTTAGGCGGGCTTGAAATTTAAAATTGATTTTAGCGAACATATATGTTTAATGGTTATTTGTCTTCAGAGAAAATGCACTTGGCAATCCAAACCTCACCCTGGCGATTCTCATTCCAGAGAAGGAGCATGTGGGTTATTTTAAAGTGGGCTAGATTGTGCTTGGCGATCCAACCCTCTCCTTGGAGATTCTCATTGCAGAGAAGGAGCACAAGGTTATTTTAAAGTTGGGTAGTTTTCCTCTGAGGAAGACCACGAGGGTTGTGTAAAAATGCATCGATCAAGAATGGTCTACACTCCATGCTGACAACCTTCATATGCTTGTCCCTCCCAGTTGTGCTTTTGTCCGTCCAAGTTCTATTGTTAAGGGAGAATAATGTCATTAAATAATTTCGTGGAAGCTTCTTGAATGAGTTTCCCTAACTTAGGGTCTACATAACGTTTTTTTTTCCTTCTATCATAAGTCTGAAACATCTTCCCTCCCTTAAACTATATAGTTGCAGGGGCATCCGGGAATTTCCAGAAATCATTAGTGACTTGAAAGAGCTTCAATTCTTGAATGAAGGCCCTCGACATAAGCGGATGCAATTGGCTGAGCCATCTTCCATGTCGGATCTCGAAATTGGTTTCATTGGAAAGATTGACATTGTGGAAGACCATTCCATTGGATTTTGAAGAGGACACAAGTGAGGAAAGCAAATATACTTGTTTGAAGGACCTGCAAAGTTAGAGTCATCTCAGGTTTTCAGGGTAGACATAAAATCACAAGTGAAGGAGGGGAATGGTTGAGGATGAGATATCCTTTCTGAATTTTGACAATGCAAATCAAGATTATCTTCCGTAGGATATGGAGGCGATGAAAAATATGGAAAGTTCCTCTCTTCAGCCTTGCGATGTGGAGCGATTGCCTAGTTGGGTTAGTGAATTCCCAAAGTTCGCATGCCTTATTCTCATTGATTGCTCAAGTCTGTTGAGGTATTTTCTTGTGACAAATTGAAGACAAGATAATTGAAAGTGTCTCACATAAATAAGAGATCCTGATTATTGGTGGGATGCAATCTCAACTGAAAAGCGTTAAATTAAAAATTAATATATAGTGATTGATTTATGGTTTTAATATATTGTTTTAATTGTTTTATTTATTAAATTGGTTTTAAAAATTTAGAGAAAAAGATATATTTATGTTTTATATTTTTTTAATGTAACATATGCTTTCATAATTGAGTCTCATGTTCAATGATGAAGTGTCATACTTTATTTTTTAATTAATGATTTTGATACTTTATTAAAGATTTTAAAATTTTGTATTTAAAATTTAAAAACATATATTGATACTCTATTAAATCTTTTTAAATTTTGTATTTAAAATTTAAAAACATATATATGGTATTATTTATCATAATTTTTTTAATTATTATTTTATTTAATTCTTGTTATAATTTTTTTTACTATTATTTAAATTTAGTATATTTAATTATTTAAATACAAATTAATATATAGTGATTGATTTATAGTTTTAATATATTGTTTTATTTATTAAATTGGTTTTTAAAATTTAAGGAAAGATATATATATGTTTTGTTTTTTTAAATGTAACATATGCTTTCATAATTGAGTCTCATGTTCAATGATGAAGTGTTATACTTTAGTTTTTAATAATGATTTTGATACTTTATTAAAGATTTTTAAATTTTGTATTTAAAATTTAAAAACATATTTTGATACTCTATTAAATCTTTTTAAATTTTGTATTTAAAGTTTAAAAACATATATACATGGTATTATTTATCATAATTTTTTTTTAATTATTATTTTATTTAATTCTTGTTATAATTTTTTTTACTATTATTTAAATTTAATATATTTAATTATTTAAATACAAAAATAATTATTTAAATATGTTATAATTAATTATCTAAATAAAAAATTAATTGTTTGTTTAAATAGTAAAAACATTTAAAATATGAATAATAAGTGTTACTATTATTATTTGGTATCTAATAGTAATAAAATATTATATATTTAATAAGAATTAAAATGTATATATTTAATATGGATATCTTTGATTATATATTAGAATATTATTGAAATTAAGTAATTTATATAATTATAATTTATTATATAAATTTATTTTTAAATAATTAATAATAAATTTAAAGCTAATAGGATAAGTATAATGTTTATGTAAATGAAGAAAGTTCAATTATATGTAAATGTAACAAAAATGTATTTAACACAATATACAATTCTAAGTTCATGTTGTAAATTCCTTTTTTTTTTTTAATAAAAAGAAGAAATTTATATTATATCATGAGTGTACAACTGTGTTTCATTTGGAAGTTATCTGTTCCACCACATAAGGGAAACTAAAATAGGTGGCTCCAAGCGATGATATGTCTATCATGGCTGAAATATAGTTTACAAAATTGTGCAAAAAGATGAAAGTTTTAATAGGAACTTTGTTCCAACTAGCTAGCCTAGGGTTGGCTTCATTCAAAGCCGCCATTACTAAGATAGTTACACAACTGTAAAAAATAGTGAAAATATAATCATTATTCATTCTAAAAACTGTAATTGACAAAAACCAGAGTTGGGGGTGGGCCGCGTCAATCCATTGGGGAACCTGGATGTCCATGAGAGGTGTAGACTGGGACGAACTTCTTCTTGCAAGTGGGGAAGTGTGCTTGCATTGGGGCGTCTGAGAATGCCTCAAACAACAAATCCAATCGTTGGTCGATTGTCCTTTGGCCATGCACCTGCTCGTCCTGCCGCTGTCGGACGTCGAAGAGGAGCTCAAGATGCTCCGCTGCCAGATGATAGGTATAGTGTGAGCCCTCCTCTCCGTCGTCTATCCCTGTGTCTTCCACTGTAATTGGGTTCTCCCCTGCTTCTGTCAGTTTCCATCTTGGAGGGATTTCCTCCTCCACAATGCATCCTCCATCCCCCCAGTAAGGCTAGTGGTCGAGGGCAAAAAGACTGGGGAGGCATGCCTTTGAGGGTGGCCCTATCTTATTCACCAAGGTCGGGCCTGGTTGCGTAGCTGAAGGTGGCCCAGTTTCAACCAACTTCGGGCCAAGATGTTGAACTAGAGGTGGTGCCTCCTCTTTGACCATGTTGAGGCGTTGAGGTGCCTCTTCCTTCGAAGTGCTAGCCGAAAAATGCTAAGGCAGCGGTGGAGATTGCACTGTGGGGGACGAGGTCTCCGTTTTTGGTATGTGCAAGGAAGTCTGAGTCTGAGTCTGGAGCAAGGGTGGCGGAATATACATTTTTGGAGTGCGCAGGGTGGTCTGAGTGCTTCTAGTGTGTCTATGGGGGCGGATAAAATGGGCAAGTAAAGCTCGCTAAGAGGCTGTGAGTCGGTTGTCTCGAGTGATGGAATTCTTGTTCTTGGTGCCCCACCTAGGCTTGCCTCACTCTCGGGGCATGNGGAAGCTCAGATGGCGCACAGAGTGCGAGCGATGAAGCCAGGAGGGTCGAGAAGCACTATGCAGAAGTGGTAGCATGAAACGAACAAGAAAAAATGCATGCCTTTTTTGTCTTTATCACCGTTGGGATCCATTGATGCACCTCCCATCGCCATTGAAGGCTGACAGGGCTGGTTCAGGCGCCTGGTACCAATGGCTTGGTCGGATCGCTCGTCCGAGAGTTCCTCCAGGCACACTGAGTTAACTTCCCTCATGGTGTGTGCCATGGGGAGTTAATACTTCAGGGGTGGCAGCTTGGGACATTAACTCCCCCCACCATCTGTCCCTGCCAACTACCCCCTCCTCTTGCCAAGTGTCACCCCATCCAGGTGAGCTCATGTTGTAAATTAAACCAATACACAATTTTATATTTTTTTTAATAAAAATATGTAAGTCATGTATTTAAAAAAAAATGTTGTTATAAATTGTATAAATGAAAAATATTTTTTATTTATACAATGATTTAAGACA
>SNQJ01S0022766.1:128632-140844 GCA_010110895.2 Picea sitchensis
ACAGCAGTACTTACAATCGTAGATGCGAATGCGACAGCTTCGTTAAGTCCTCTTCGTCTAACCCTTGCCTGAAAGATCCACGACCTGGATAACAGCAGCTTCACTGATCACTCTCCTTTGGCTGACTGTAAGTTTCCTCCAAGATCATAAGTTTCACATATTCAATTCTTCCCCCCTTTCCACCATCATAGAGCCTGTTTATATAGGTTGGGAGGAGCCTAACCTCTTGAGTTATGTTTAGAACCAGTTGGGAACCTTCTCCATAGATCAGGGATCTGTTGATGAAAACAAGAATTTGAGCACAACAGCCTCCTAATCTCGAATGTTCCTCCCCTTATTCTTCTCAACGGGCTAACAACTGACCCAGATTAGGGAGCGCTCCTTCAGAAGGGGTCTCAGAGCGTTGTAACGCTCCTTGGAAAGCCTTGGGGAAGCACCAGCGCTCTTAAGATGAGCATCTCTCCTCCAAAAGGGTCTGGGAAGCGTTATAACGCTCCCTAAGACATTATAGGGGAGCGCCAGCGCTTATGCAGCTGAATTAGGGGAGCGTTCCCCCTCCAAACCTCTGTTTTAGGGCTCCTTTCAGGTGTCAAGAGTTATTTGATCCCAGTAAACTAGTTCTCTTCCTTCAAATCAGTCATGTGAGATGTCATAAGTGCTTCCTTAGTGTCGTTATCATGACATCATGTCTGAACATCATTTGCGACACTAGTGATCAACTTGCGACACTTGCGAAAGATGAAGGGAAGATGTGACACTTACGACGATTGATAGGGACAATGTGACACTTATCCATCTGAGCAATTTTGACGTGTAACAAAATTAACCCCTAAAGATTTGTAATTTGATTCATACAACAACCCGGATAAACCTTGGCCTTTCACTAGTTTAGTGGGCTTCATTTCAAGGTCAAATTCCATAATCTTAGCAATACATTTGCTCCTCTTCCCATCTATGTCAGGTTGGATAAGTATCTATTTCATTGAGGCTGAAGGGACATATGCAACAATATTTGAATGCGGAACATATACTCTGAAATACTTGAGGGCTTTGACCAAAGCATAAGCTTTCTTTTCCATGATATCATATCTCATTTCTACATACCTCAATGCTCTGTTGAAAAAGGAAATAGGTTGCTCTAACCCCTATGTATTTTTCTGCAGCAAAACATCAACCAATGTGCCAAATGAGGCAAAGGAGAATATCAAAAACTCCTTGGAATAGTCAGGGTTGATGAGCACAGGTGCTTCGGTCAAGGCATTTTTGGTTTGATCAAAAGATTCTCAATCCTCAGTAATCCATTTCACCTCATTCCCTTTCTTAAGCATGGTTGTAATGTACTTCACTAATTCAACAAAGTTATAGATGAACCTTCTTAAAAAATTGATTTTCCCAAGAAAGACTGAACTTCTTTCTTAGATTTAGGAAAAGATAAGGTCTGGATGGCCTCTACCCTATTTGGATCAATTCTTAGCCCTTCTACTGATACTATGTGCCCCAATAACGTACCTTCCTTCATAGCAAACAGAGACTTCTTAGGATTGAGAGAGAGAGAGACCAAACTTCCTGCACTTCAGGAAGACCTTTTTCAAATGATGATAATGCTCTTTATCAAATTTTGAGAACATTGTAATGTCATCTAGATAGATGACTACAAACTTGTCCTTCTCCCCAACGAAGGCAATTTCCATTGCTCTCTGAAAGGTCACTCTTTCATTCATCAATCCAAAGGGAATTTTAGTATACATGAATGTGCCCCAAGGAGTAGTAAAGGTTGTCTTCTCTCTATCTTCAAGAAAGATAAAGATCTGATTGTAGCCAAAAAAGATGTCAATCATAGACATCCTATATGAACCAGTGACTCTCTGCAAAATGTGCTCCATCTTCGACAAAGGGTAATTATCTTTCTTGGAGCTTCCATTCAAATTCCTGAAATCAACACACAGTCTAATTTCCCCATTTTTCTTCCTTACAGGGACCAAGTTATTTACCCACTCAGAGTATCTCAAAGGAATGATGATTTTGACATCCAACAACTTATTCACTTCTTTTTCCATAATAGCCAGCGACATGGTATTTATCTGTCTGAGTTTCTGCCTAAAATTCTTGGTCTCCTCTTTTAAAGGGATCTTTGTTCAATGATGCTTTTGTCATATGTTCTTAAATCTTCATATTTATAGGAAAACACATCAGCAAAATCCTTTAAAATCTTAGCATACTCATCACTTTGTTCCTTTGACAAGTTGCTAGACAACTTAACATACTTTGGATCCTCCTCTGTACCTAAATTGCATTCAGTCACCTCATCATTTTCAGTTGAACCTTTAACCTTTACAGCAACATCATTTATATCAAACAATCTCTCCAAGGGGACTAGTCCTTTTGGAATATGGTTATTGGGCAACTGAACAATATGATGGTCATCAATTTTATTCAGAAAAATATCAGCATGGGGGATCTTTTCAGTATCATGATCTTGATTGATATGTAAGGCAGAAAACTCATCCACGGTCTCCGAAAATATTGTTATCTCAAGAGCATCCTCAAAAACTTTCCAATGTTTGACATTGTCAAGTATGGAGGGTCTATACTTCACTTCCACAACATATTTGAGCTTAGGGGGAAAAGGAACTCTGAAATTACTTGTTGAAATAACCAAATAATATGCCATAGTGTTCTCCTTTCTTGGAAAAAATGAGATATGAAAAGCTAAGAAGAAACTATCAACAAGATCCCAAACTTCATTTATGTAAGTCCTTAACCTAGGGTGTTTGGCTTGATACCGATTTTTAACTTGATGAAAAATTAATTCAGCATCTCCTAACACTACTAGCTCTTCAATCCTCATGTCTTTAGCAACTCTCAAACCCAAAACAAGAGCCTCATATTCTGCCACATTTTTTGTAGTTTGAAATTTAATCTTGTAGGACAAAGATATGATCTCCCAGGTAGGATAAATAAAGACTACCCCGGCACCAACACCTTCCTTAGAAGAATCCCCATCAAAAAAACATCTTCCAAACAGAGGTATTAGGAGGAGGATCTTCACAAGATTTGATGGACTGTTTTCTGATTTCAATTGGTGGTTGAGGAGCATCAGTGAGATGTAATATATTGGATCCTAAATCAATATCAAGTGAAAAAATAGGGTGGTTGGTAGGATTTTCTTCATCACTGATGATGTAGGCTAATTGTGCCTCCCTATAAATACTTCTATGTTCTCCCCCAAACACAGTAATGGTGGCATATGAAAGGTCCATCTGCAAAGTTCCCCCTAGTCTTTTGATCCAAGATCTTGAAAAGAGAATCCCAAAACTAGGGGGGACATCAGCCACTACAATATCCACGACCAAAATTTTCATTGGCAGCTAGAACATGGTAACAACCAGGTCTTTAATAACCCCAAGACACTTCACCTTCCTGGAATCAAATGAGTATAAGTCATGCTAGGTTTTTGTAATTTCCAACCCAAGCTCATCCATGACATTTTTAGGCATGAGGTTATGAGATGCCCCTGAGTCCATCAAGCAGTTGTGCAACACTTTATCATGAATGTTTAATGATGTGTAGAAAGGGGGGAAGAGTAATCTCTATCCTCTACCAAAGGTCCCAATATGACACCTGGTTTTTCGTCTTGGAGGTTGACCAAATCTGTGGAATTATATGAAGGTTCAGGTTGTAGCATTTTGGAAAGGTACCTTTTGAATTCTCCATTCTTAATTAGCTCCAAAAGAGGTACACGGATTTTAATTTTTTGAATCTCATTCTCAAAGCTAAAAGAGGATGGAGGTTTCAGAATCTCTTTAACTTCTGGCATAGGGCTCTTCAATGTCTGGGGGTTTTGTGCATCCTTTTATTTACTGCTAGCTATCACAGCCTTAGCATAATTTTATGTTTTAGTGGGTTGATCAGAAATGTCAGTATTCCCCTCTTTCTTTTTTGATCTTATATTGTATTTACTTAGATTTCCATTCATTTTTACCCCTTTATTCAATTCGTTTAAATGAATATCCATGAGAGACTCTTCATATGAAAATTGGGTTAAATGAGGAGATGAAGAGGTTTCACCAAGACAATGGATTTCAAGATCAGTTTCTTCATCCTCTCCTTCTTCATCAGAAACAAGGTTGTTTTGGAGAGGGTCTTGGACTTTATGATCATCCCTATCTCTATTTATTTGATCTCTTTGGAGGACCTGAGGGATATTATTTGGTCTTCTGAAATTATCTCTATTATCAACATTCCATGTGTTCCTATAGTTTTGTTTTCCTTCAAGTTTCAACTTTTCCATTTTAGCAGAAAGTGATTTTACCAATTTTGTAAGCTCATCAACTTGAGGGACGAAAACGGGGGATTCTGAGGTTGAAGCTTCCATCCTACCTTTCTTCTGTCTCTATCCAAATTTCCCATAATTTTGTGAGCTTCCAATATGTTAGATTCTACTTCCAAAGTTGCATCTTGCATATGAGCTAGAGAGGTAGATCTTATTTCTCTCAACGAGAGGAAAAACTCAAGGTCAAAAGCACTGACGTAGGTAATATTGGTAGAGGTTTATGTAGTCTTTATTTCCGTGGGAATCTTGTTGTACATTTTATTAAATCTTTTTGATAAGTCTGAATAGATTCTCCATATTTTCTCTTAAGTGACCCGAATTATGTAATATAATAAAGAAAATCCTTTTTATCCCCCCAATGCCTCAACAAAGCATCATCCAAATCTTCAATCCCAACAACATATCCAGGAGCCATACCTCTAAACCATTTCCTATCCTCACCATCAAGGCTCTGTACAAATACCCTCATCCATACATCTTCATTATCAATGTTAATATTATCTGCATAACTATAAAAAGTTGCAAGGTGTTCCTCTGCAGTTATGTCTTCCTCCCATGTGAACTTGGGCATGTACTTAAGGTAGTCTCCAACCTGGAGGGCATTCATAGGCTTAGGTAAAATAACAGGGGAATACCTAGAATCCATTATGGCATCCATCATATTTCCAGGAAGATTAGAACCTACCATTAGGTTGTGAACTGTAGGAGAACAAGGGGGATATGGAGTTTTGACAGTTACAAATGCAGCTTGGATTTTTGGAGAAAGAGGAAGTGTTTGAGTCCCAGAGGAAGATGATATAGGGTCCAAGGGAAAATAGGTTTTCTCTTCTTGAGTCACTAAAAATTTGATAGGAGTAGGAGTAGGAAGGTCGAAAGTAGGTAAATCTTCAAAATTCTCAAGTCTAAACCAACTTAGAACATCGGGGGAAGCAAGGGTTTCAAAATTTTCCTTTCTCGATTTGGGGCTTGTGATGTCCCCAACCACAAATAGGCCAGGCAATGCCACTTCTCATATGTTTCAATTAGCTCTGATACCATTTTGTGAATTTATATGTGTTGGACCTCAACCAAGTTTTGAGGAAATCTTGGTCAGGATTGACCACATTTTGGACTTCGACGCAATGATTGAGGAAGGAGTGCCTAGGTGAGGCTGAGATCATGGATCTCACTTGTTTTGCGGGCTTTAGGGACCCAACAAGGGGTTCCTTAGGGTTTTTTTAATGGGTTATGGGACGTCAGCCCATGGGTTTACCCATGATTAGGCATTTTTGTAAGGGATTGTAAAAGTATAAATAAGTAAGATTGTAAGTAGAGAGGGGATGAAAGAGACTTAGAGAAAGAACTCTAAGTGGCTAAGTACAAGTAGTTCTGAGTGCTTTTTGCAACAGAATGTGTATGTAAGGCTCTGTGCTCGATAAAGGAGTTGGCTCTGTGACTTGACCTAATTTTGGGAAGGAGGATCTGGTGCTCAGTGCACAAATTTCTTGTCCTCTGCAAAGATTGGCTCTGTGATTTAGTGCACATGAGTGGATCAATGTAAGAGATTGAAGAATAATAAATAAGACGAAGCAGTTGATGGACGTATCCCCACATTGGGGTGAACCACGTATATCTTGTGTCTGTTGGTTGCTTTTTGTTGTCCTGTTTATGTTATGAATGTGTTCATTGCTTTGCTTATTATGTTAGATAGATATGTTGATGCTTAGTGCTTCACTTAAGATGAATGAATGTTAGATATAACTTTGTGTTGTGTGCTAAGCGATTGAAGTGTTTACTCTTTATTGTTACTACGTTGATCCATATTAGGGTTTTTTCTACGATGTTAATAAAATCTAATGAACTAATGCATATCACCTTCTAAGTGTGGCTAGAGTACTCTTTGAAGTGTTATAATCACATATCTGTGTCCCATCTTGGTTACAGACACTTGAGTCCTGTAACCCCCCCTGCTTCTACCTCGGATGAGACTTCACCTGCATCCCAGGTGTTGTCGAAAGGGTCGGTAGTTAGGGTTTTTTTAGTGCATTGTTGAAGCGGTGAACCCTAGGTATGCCCTTATGCCAACAAATGGTTCTGTTGTTGGGACCTGAAACTGTGATTGTTGGCAACTAAAGTAAAGAAAAGTGAATCTTTGTGCATAGATCTATTGTTGTAGTGCGCAGTGCTCTACTTGACTTGTGAATCTCTATGCTAAGAAAAAATCCCAATCTGAAGAAACGAGGTAAGATCTTAAAAGAGGTAAAGCTTTGTGCTTTGATAGAGTAAGAAAGAGTTTAATAGGTTTAAACTCTTTAATAGGTTAATAGGTTATGTCCTAGTCTAAAAGCTAGGGCACATTTAAAAGAAAGAGTTGCTCTAATTAAAGCTAATATAAATGAAGAAAGATATGTTATTCCTATGCATAGAAAGAATTTGTGGACTAATAATTGGATGCAGGAACCTAGACAAAGTTTTTGCAGACTGCAGGTCCAGCACTGTGATCCCAGTGCGCAGTATAGGAGAAGTTGGGGAACATACAAGAGGAAAAGAGGACTGACATTGTGCTAAAACTGCAAAAGACCGAGGCATCTTGCTAAGGAATTCCCTGGTATAGATCTTATTTGTCTTTGTTGTAAAATTGTTGGTCATGAGGTTGAGGATTGTCCAAGGATGATTGCTAAATTTGAAAGGATGAACATGAGACAAGAAAACGAAAGTCTAAAGACTAAGAACATGTTAGAGAATCATAAAGAAAACAGATCAGAGGAAGTTCAGACTACATCAGTGTAGTTGAAAGAAATGATGGATGTTCATAAAGATATTAGTTTACTAGAGATCTTGAAAGAAAAACAACGCATAAGTACAAGAATAGAAGACTTTGACATAGACTGTGTCGTGGATGAGGAAACACCAGTGAATATTATGATAGAAGATAATTAGGAAATTTTGGGAAAGCCTACTATGGTACCTTCATTAGGAAGGATAGGCTTGTTTAAAGGAAAGATGATAACCCTATATGGAAGAATTACTAATGTACCTATTATTATCCATGGAACAATGACTAAAGATGAATTTGAAGTCATTAAATTTGTTGAGAACAACACCCCTTTCCCACTTTTGTTAGGAAAGACTTGGATTGAGAAAGAGAAGATCGGAAGGAAATCAAAGGAAGAAGCTAAAGAAAAGAAAAAGCAAGAACTAAGGGATTTCATAGCTAGAAAAATAGATTGACTAATAGAGGAACGAGAAGTTAAGTCGAAGCAACAGAACACAAGAGAATTAGTTGTCGAAGTTGAAAGAACGCAAGAAGGTTTGAAGGGCCTATCTATGCATGAAAGAAGAATACCTACCCAGGAATTAATAAAAGAAGGGATATTAAATTCGAACCCCTTGGAAGCACATCAAGAGTGTAAATTCATTACGCTAGAAGAAGATAAGAATAAGAATGGAAAGAGGAATCCATAAATTGTTAGAGAAACTCAGATTATAGGGAAGAAGGCTAGGAAGTTTAGTAAGAAGAAAGCCAAGTTGGAAAAGCTACAGGAAGTTATAGAGAACAAATGGAAGACTTCACAGGAAGCAGGTTCGCAGGATTCGAACCTCGCCAGAATAGCAAGACCCTGCAGAACTATAAGTTTTAAACCTGTGAAGTAAAGAAATGCATATAGATTCTTAAGCAATACAAAAATCAATCAATGGATCATACACAGAGTACACAAAGATTTTATACCGGAAACCCTCAACAGGGAAAACCTTTCTTATTTTCATTATGTTGAATTTCACCATTCACCATACAATATATACAATGTTTTTAGGTATTCCATAGATACCAAAACCCTAATCCCTTAATCTGGGATTAATTTACAAATCCGCTAAAAATAGCAAAAATCCGCTAAAAATAGCAAAAAACCGCCCATGAAATCTAGGTGAAGGGATCGTCAGATGCAGTTGTCGTATCTGACACGCCCACACACAGACACATGCAAAGAATATAGCACATACCCAACAAGAACGAGACTTTGCCCAGACGAAGCTATATGACCGTTGGAGGTGCCTCGCCCATTAGAATGATGCTACAAAATAGCTAGAAAATACATTTATGGGTTGATGGACCTCTTTTGGGATGTTGAGACCGCGCCATAATGGACAGATTCACATTGATGGAATCATTCCTTCCCATTGGAAGAATCCATTACGACGCTCTCTTATTTAACCTGTCGGCCATTGCGCTGGGACCACTTTTTTCCACCCATGATTAACTGTGCTAATGGATAATTGACTGTGCATCGAGTTGTGTTATCAAAAACTAAGACATCGTTGTGCATTTGTCTACCCCGCTTATCTGTTCAACTACACCAACTTGTCTAGTTAAAAATGAAAATATCGAGCGAACTCACTGAGTTAGAGAAGTTCATCGAGGATGTTCTTAAGAAGTTCATGGCCGATAGAGCTATGTTTGAAGGTGTACAGGCATCATCGACCAGGGGACTACATGCCTCCCCTTCGACTAGATGACATTCTGGTTGTGTCAACCCCGTGACTGAGCAACAAAGTAAGCATCGCGGTGATCTAGTTAATGCAAAGCAGATCTCGTCGATCTTACCAGACTATATCTCGCCTTTGGCTGGTGCAGTTAACCATGATAGTATCCCACGAGACTATGAATACCTTTTTATCACCACAAACATCCCGAAAGGAATACGCATAGTTGGAAGCCAATTAGGACAGATCTCGTCAATGAAGAACAACGACTTCAACCTGGGGGATAGAAAGAATTATGCTATGCTCGCACCCCATAGATACTTGATGAAGACAACTAGGAAGAATCCTTGCCTGATCTCCCATCCATGGATTAAGGATCTCTCACAGTCTACGATACTAAATGTGATGAATATTCTCCATTTTGGTCATCATCAAGAGGTTAACGCTTGCGTTAAAATCCTCTTGTCGTGCTACCATGGTGGATACATGTGGCTCAACCGGTAGATTACTGTGGATCCGAAGTTGATCCACTTGATTACAGGATTGAGCATGTAGGGACCCGACCCTCGGCAGTTTTACCCAGGGAAGGCTTCAGACCGCTCCCTGGCACAGTGCATCAAGGAGTCTTATGACGAAGTTGAAAAAGGAAAGTGAGGCTACAAGGTCACTTCTATCCAGGATGGCGCAACGCACCTCACTTGCAAACTCATAGCTGGCAAGCTCGTAAGAAATAATCACCCCACACAAGTCACTGGGTTCATGGTGGACCTCAAAGGAAAATGTGTGGAGGGAATGCAGATGAATTGGACGAGTTAGCTCATCAACGAACTTGAGAAATATTGTCGCGAAGCTCAGGATCAGGGATACGAGTTCCACTTCAGCTAGTTTCTTTTTTTGATCACATTTGTCGCTTGGAAAAATCTAGAAGGAGCCACCTTTCCGAAGATCAAACCCCAGAGTCGTTGGCCGCTAGGTTCTCCACCTTGTGGTACACCAACAACATGTCGAAGCAATGACAATCGAATGCTTTGTTCCATGCATATTTTCATCAACTGAAGGTTGTCATTGAATCATTTCCATGCATGACACCGTGCACCTTGCACCAGTACAGACTGATAGCCAAGTTCTGCACAGATCGACATTTTATCTATATTACTATGTGTGAATATGAGAGCAAGGAAGAGTTACAGTCCTATTACAAACTGACAAACAAAGAGATGGAGCATATCACAAAGGAGTGGCCAGAGGAGTTCCTTGTACCGGTCGAGGATGCAGAACTCTCTGACATTGACATCATAGGGAGCCTCCTAGTCACCCAGGTCGAGCATGTCAGATAGTATAGTGCAAAGAAGAAGAAGAAAAAGGAGGAAGTCCATAATATAGAGACCAACGAGGAGGACAATGCTTCTGAGGGAAATGGATCGAGCTCGCTAGGAGGAGGAGACAAAGTAAATGGAGAAAGAGGAGGGGATGAAGAAGAAAATCAAGGAGAAGGCAAAGCTACACCGCCGAAAGACCCCCCTGCTGAAATAACAACACCGCAGAAGATGAAGGTTTCTCCGTAGAAACATTAAACAAGAAAGAAGATGAGTGCTAGCATGCCCCAACTGGAGGCCACACTTACAGAGGATGATATCAATCTAGTCCACGGAGCCATGGAGGATGCATCTGAGGATCTATTGTAGAGATATGGAGCGAAGCAAGAGGAGATGTATGAAAGGTTCGATAAGGAATTAAAGGAAATTCAGCAGGCTATTCGATTGATCCACGTAGTACCTATTGCGCCTTCTTCGTCACAAGATGCAGAATTGGGGGATGAGCCTGCCCAATTAAGAAGACTTGTAGATGCAAAATAGGCTCGACTTCAGAGAATCCAAGAAGAAAAGGAGAAGGTTACAGAAGCCTTGAAACAAGAGAAAGAGGAAGTATTAGAGAAAATATGCATAGTGCGGTACTGTGTAACCACCTATAAAAATGAGAGAGATGAGTTTTGAGCGATGCTCAAGGAGGAAAAAGTGAAGATACAAAGAGAAAAGGACCAATTTCTCGCAGAGAAGACTGTGGTAAAAGAAGCGGCGAATAAAGCACTTTTCTTTGTGTCAGGCTTCGCACACGAGGAACATGAATCAATCGAGGTTCAAGTGGTGAAGCTTACTGAGGCCATTCGGCAGCTTCAAGCAAGGATAATGGAGTTAGAGATCCAAGCAGTACTGAGCACTCTACAGAAGGTGCGCGACCAGAGGGAGGAAGCTGCCAAGAACACAGTTGGAAGGATCAGAGCCCTCACCTCAGAATGCAAACATCTAAGCGATAGAAGCGCGCAAACTTATGAATGCCTCACATAAGATCCAGATCTAAGGAAAATAGAAGCGTAGTTATAGGAGGTGAAGTTGCTCACTCTAGTAGAAAGAATGAAGAGATCTCAGGAACAGTGTGCGGTACAACAACAGATTACTGCCATCCAGGGTAGAGTAATGGAAGTCACGCATAAGCTACAACCTGTGCAGGATGAAGCCTGCAAGGTCTTTGAAGAGATTGAGGGAAAAGGCTCGTAACTGAACCAAGTGGTTGTGACAGTGGAACAGTTCCTGGAAGGGCCTGTTACAAAATAGATGATCCAAGAGCTCGCTGAGCAGGAGGCTCAAGTGAAGCAGCAAGTCGAGGTAGCTTGAGTGAATCTCGAGACCTTTGAAGCAGCATTGACTAGACTTGAGTGACTCGGGATGAGTCACAGGTGAGTTTTGGGGGCATTTTGGCCCTCGACCAAGTTTTGAGAAAATATTGGTCAAGATTGATCACTTTTTTTACTTTGACGCAGTGATCGAGGAAGGAGTGCCCAGGCGGAGCTGAGATCGCAAATCTCACTTGTTTTTCGGGCTTTGGGGACCCAACAAGGGGTTCCTTGGGGTTTTGTAATGGGTTATGGGATGTTGGCCCATCTTTTTACCCATGATTAGGCCTTTTTGTAAGGGATTGTAAAAGTATAAATAAGTAATATTGTAAGTAGCGAGGGGATGAAAGAGACTTAGAGAGTGAAGTATAAGTGGCTAAGTACAAGTAGTTATGAGAGCTTTGTGCAACAGAATGTGTATTTAAGGCTTTGTTCTTGATAAATGATGTTAAGAACCAAGATAGATCTACAAATATAATCACCACAAATACTGAATACACAATAGATCCACAAGCAATATAGAAGAAGCCACACTTTATTATAGAAACCCTTGAGGTAGGGCAACATCATACAATGGATCCTATTATGGAAGGGATCCTCTCCTGTTCACTTACCTCTTTGAGGGGGCATCCTCCTATTAAGCTTCAGCTCCAAATACAATACTTATCTTCCTGTCTCATTACATTGCTTGAATCCCTTTATATAGTGCTACCATCACCTAAGAACATTCTAGAGGAGGAATCTTCT
>SNQJ01S0022767.1:0-37296 GCA_010110895.2 Picea sitchensis
CAATCAAGTATCACTTTCTACGAGAACAAGTTATAGAGAAGAACATCAGAGTTGAATATGTGGGAACAAAAGAACAAGTGGCAGACATCTTTACAAAACCACTTCCACAGGAAGCCTTTGAGTGTCTACGCTAGAGACTCAGAGTAATTTCTACTCCAAAATGAATTCTTTTGAATTATTATCTTATATGTCTTAGATTTACACGAGGAAGAACCATAAAGAGGAAACTTCAGGTTGGGAGATCATTTTCAAGAAGACATCAGTCACGGGGAGTATCCCCCATGACAGTTCAGTTAGGGGGAGAAACCCCAGATGGAAAGATACCCTTGTCATTGATGACAAAGGGGGAGAGATTTATTAAATTCAAAGGTAAAGGTCAAGGGGGAGCATGAGTGACATGACTTTATTACTACATCATAGTTTTTCCATCAATGCTAAAGGGGGATATTGTTGATTAATTGGGTTGGTTGTCATTGATGTCAACCCTTGAAGAAAGTCCGGTAGCGAAATCTGGTAGCACAATGGTTTGGGTAATGGACCCAAGTTTGTTTGATGGATAATGGTATGAGTTTTGATATATTTCTACATAATTCTATTCCATATGGATAGTACATGTCATGCCATTTTCGTTTGTATGTGGAACATCACATAACTCCTCACGATTAGAGAGTTATGGCCATGTGAAGTTGGAGAAAGGTTTGGGTAATGGACCCAAGTTTGTTTGATGGATAATGGTATGAGTTTTGATATATTTGCAGGTAAAAATATTCTAGATGGATATCACATGTCATGTCATTTCCATTGGTATGTGGAACATCACATAAATCCTCACGGTTAGAGATTTATGGCCATGTGAAGTTGGAGAACCCTTATGAGTCATCTAGAAGCCCCAAAAGGTCAAAGTAGTCAGAGTGGTTTAAGATATTTTAGAAGGTAAATAATAAAGTGAAGTGATGAGTGTACTATAATTCAAAGTGAATACAAAATAAATTATTTAAATAATAAAGTTAATGGAGAAATTACTAAGTTGACAAGTGGTTAGAAGTGGGTTAACCCTAAAATAAGGAAAGTGGGTTAAGATGGTTAAAAGGTAACCCTTTGAGGAAGCTACATGAAAGTATAAATAAGAGGCAAGGCTCTCTCATTTTAATCAAACTTGAGAATATTGAATATCTACAGGTGACTGAGGTAACCAAAGGATATCTACAATGAATTTCAGAGGGAAGGTGAAGTAAAGAAGGCCGAAATTCAAGGGAGGATAAATTATTTTGATGATGTTTTCTAAGGTATGTTATTTACAAGTCATCTCACCATTCTCACAATAAAAAAATTTCTAGAATTCTTCAGACCATAAAATTGGGAGTCCACTGAGGAAACATATCCAAGTAGTTGTGATACAAATTTCAGCTTGTGGGTTGTTGTATTTTTGGAGTTACACTCCGTGGAAAATAGGGTTTGTGGCTAGTCCTGAAACTAGTCTAAAACAAGTGTTTCGGGTAAAAACGTCATAACTTCTTCATAACAGATCCAAATTCAGTAAGACCAAATGTATTGGTTATATTACATTCTGTAGTATTATTTGTACAATTTTCAGAACCATACAACAAATATTATGTGTGGGGCACGCTCTACAAGTTCTCTCTCTAGAATAAGCCATAATTCAGCAAGGTATGTCATTTTTTCTATAACTCATTTTCTAAGAGGTTCCAAGTAGTGAAGTCTGGAGGAATTGAATAAAAGAAACTAAAGAACATTGTGTGCCATTTTCAGATATTTATTCATTACAGGTACATAGTTATGATTATTGCAAGTTAGGGATTTTGACTAATCCAAAATTAGTCATGTGAGAATAAAGTAAAGTTTGATGAAAATGCTAGTCTCTTGTTGTTAAAGTTAAGATAGGATTGCAGGTATGTGATATTATACACTAGGTCTATTACAGAGTTACAAATCATATTTGGATGATTAAATTGATGAGGGATTTTTGTTGAGGTACATGTTGGGTACATGGTTGAGATAAGTAGTTGATGAGTTGGCACATACATGAGGTGTATAGTTGATGATGTTGGTACATATTGATCAGTCATAGTTGAGGAGTAGTTGATACATGATTGGTACATACTTGGTACATGGTTGGAGGCACTTGTTATTAGTATTATTGACACATGGTTTATGGATGATGTAGCAGACTTGTATTGGTATATTATTACAAGCACATATTGATCTTGGTGGTGATTATGAGTTGATGTGTTAATCTTAGTTGATGCACATATTTGAGAGTTGTTTTGGTGATTGATCTTGGTGAGTAGATCTGATTTGGTTGATAAGATTGATGAGATAGGTTGTTGTGATAGGTTGTTTGGACATGTTGTTGTGACATGTTATTTGTACAGTTTTGGTGCATGGTTGATGCACTTGTTCATGGAACAGGTTGAGGTATAGGTTGGTTCATGGTTGATGCACTTGTTTATGGTACAGGTTGATTACAAGTTGTTTGGGACAGGTTGGTGCATGGTTGATGCACTTTTTTATGGTACAGGTTGAGGTACAGGTTGATGCATGGTTTAGGTTATTGGTACAGGTTGTTTGGTGCAGGTTGATTGGTACAGGTTTACAACAATATATCTCACAGTGATAGTGTGACAGTGGTTCCATCATTCTACTTCTACGTCAGGGTGGTATGATGGGGCAAGGATAGGTGGTTGTAGCCACCTTTTGGTTATATCTGGAGAACATAGGGGTTCGTAGCCTCCTTCCGGTTATAGCCAGAGAATTGGGGAGTTGGATATTCCCTCAGGTTGTAGCCTGAGAAATTAGGGGGTTGGAGCCTCCTTCCAGTTGGAACTAGAAAACAAAGGAAGTTGGTGCTTCCAATGAATGTAATTCTTAAAGACATATAAGAAAAATCATTATCTGGTTTTCTCCCTCTTTGGGTTTCCACGTAAAAACACTGGTGTACTGTGTATGTGTATGATTTCTCATTTGTTCATTTTTTATTTACTCTGCAACTATTGGATGATAATGCTACATTGATATAACACTTGCATATTGTGGTTAAAATGGATTGAATTTCTCTATTACTGATTCACAAGGAACAAATGCACACGATCTCGAGGGTACAAGGAACATGTGAGYGTGATCTGGGCACCAACGCACTTTTATTCAAACTTTGAAATATTTTTAAAACCTAAAAATGCATAAAATAGACTCTATCTGTTGATTGCAAGAATGATGGCATTCTTGGAATCAACACCTTTTTTCACTTATAGGCCAAAGTTATCCTTTTTGTGATTCATTCAGTGATATAACCATGGTGATAGGACTTATCCAATTCAAATCAAGACTTGACTTGACCATGTAAAGAGAAAACAAGTAACAAATAAGCAAATAAGGGGAAGACATAAAATGAAATGGCTTAACACACAATGAAGCAGAAAAAATAACTAAGGGCTAGGTTGAACTATGAATTGGTTGGTTTGATGAATATAATGAAGAGGTGTAGGCCTATGATCTAACATTGGCTCCAACTGGGGGTATCACTTCCCRGTGAGGTTCTAAGAACAACATACTTGTGTGCCTTAATTCTTTATTTCCGCCACCATGCCACCAATCACTTTACTCCCTTTTTACTATACTTGACATCTGTCTTATTTTAACTGAGAGCCAAATCTGTAACTATACCCTAGTGCCTTTATTGGGATATGGATTATTTTATTCAATCTAAACTATTGAATCATACTGAAAATCAAAAGATTTATGTACAGACTGAACCACCTCTGGTTCATCAAGTAAAGTAATGCTTCAGGAAGTGCCCATTGACTAGGATTCCAAAGATCTCAGTGCCATCCATATTTTGCAATATAAAGGTATTGTTATATAGAACTTTGGCTACCTTTAAGGGACCAAACCAAAGGTTATCAAACTTACCATTCTTGAGCTTGTCCTCCCTCCTGGAATCCCATGTCAGAACCAGGTCACCTGCTTGAAAATAAAAAAAAATGGTTTTCTTGTCAAAGGCTTCCTTGGCCTTTCTCTGTTAAGCCTCAATTTTACCGTTTAATATTTATATTCTTTGTTGAACTTCAATAATCTGAAAAATCCTCCTCTGGATGTCAGTAGGCTCCTCCACTGCCTCCTGTAAAAATTTCAACACTAGTAAACCAAGCTAGGTTGGAAAAACAACATCCACTCCATAGACTAGCTGAAATGGAGAGGTACCCAATGAATTCTCGGTGTTGATCCTGTCAGCCCATAAGACATACTTCAGTTTGGAATCCCATGATTTTTAATTTTCAACCAACAGTTTTTTTATGATCCCGATGAGGGTTTTATTTGATGACTCTACCAACACCTTCTCTTGTGGGTAATATGGTGTAGAATGTGTCAGGATAATGTTGTAATTCTCGCAGAAATCAATCATGGCCTTGGATTTGAATGCCTAAGTTTTTTCTGTTACTAGATTCTTGGGGTATCCAAACCCAACAAAGATGTTTGTTTCGAAAAAAAAATTGATCACCTTGTCAGTAACATTCCAGGTAGGAATAGCTTCAATCCACTTTTTAAAGTAATCAATGGCAATAAGAATCCACATGTGTTTTCCATTGGAGGGTGGGTTTATCTCACCTATGAAATCTAGGCCCCATTGTTGAAATGGGACATTAGCAGTAATGGGTTTCAGGGGTAGTGAGAGAAATTTATGTTTTCCAACAAATTTATGACATCCTTCACAAGTTCTGACCATGGTAAACACATCAGAAAATATGGTGGGCCGGTAGTATCCAGCCCTTCGAACTTTGAGGGTTGTAGTTTTCCAATGTTGGTGCCCTCCACAAACTCCTTTATGCATATTAGTTGTAACTTGTTTTGACTCATCTTCATCCAGACACTTCAGCAAAATACTACCAAGGCATTTACAATATAAATTTTGGTTTAAAATGCAGTATTTTACAGCCTTTAATTTAAGAGACCTAGTTTTGGATTTTTCCAGCTCTGGTGGGCATTCTAGGCGGTGTAAAAAATAAATGATATCTCTATACTAGGGTGAAATAGAATACTTATCAAGTACCTGCTTGTTCTCCTTCTCAACTTATATGAATGGAACATCTGACTGGTTGAATATATGGTGCAATTCCAGTGCTTTGCAAGTTGAATCAGATAACATTTTTTCAAGGCCCTGTCCCTTGATCAGTTTAGTGGGATTTATATGCAAATCATATTTCAGAATTTGACTATCCATTTTCCCCTCTTACTCTCATTGTCTGGCTGGACAAGGATCTCCTTTACATTACTGCTAGGGACATAAATTGTTATCATGGATGACAGAACATAAACCCTGAAGGAATTCAAGGCCTTGACTGAGGAATAAACTTGCTTCTCCAATACATCATATTTCAATTCTGCATCCCTGCGTGTTTTGTTGAAGAAGGCAATGGGACATTCATTCCCTTATTCATTCTTTTGCAGAAGTAAAACAACAATAGTCACCTCAAAGGAAAAAGAGAAAATCAAGAATTCTTTGGAATAATCTGGAATGACCAGAACAGGGGCTTCAATTAAATCATGCTTTATCCTTTGGAAGGATGATCTCGCTTCCTGTGTCCATTTAATGTCAACATATTTTTTCAGCATGCTGGTAATAGGCCTAATGATCTCAACAAAGTTTGGTACGAATCACCTTAAGAAATTTATTTTTCCTATAAAAGACTGTATGGCCTTCTTATTTCTGGGGATGTCAATTTTCTAAATAGAATCCACTCTTTCCAGGTCTATCTTTATCCCTCCTGCAGATACAATGTGGCCTAGGATATTTCCTTATAACATAGAAAAATGGGATTTTTTTGGATTCAAAGAGATTCCATACCTTCTGCATTTTTGAAACATTTGGTTCAGGTGTTGCAGATGTTCATCATTAGATTTCAAAAATATGGTGATGTAATCAAGGTAAATCACCATGAACTTCTCCTTTTCACCCACAAATGCAATGTCCATGGCCCTCTGAAAGGTGGTCCCTACATTCATCAAGACAAAGGAAATTTTATCATACATGAATGTGTCCATTGGGGTAGTGAAGGAATTTTTTTCTTTCTCTTCTTCAAGTATTGCTATTTGATTGTATCTGGAATAGCTATCCAACATGGAAATTTAGTGAGCACCTAATACCCTCTGCAAAATGTGGTCCATCTTGGGAAATGGATAGTTTTCTTTCAATAAACACCTATTCGGGTTTTTGAAGTCCACACTTAATCATATTTCACCACTCGTTTTCCTGACATGAACTAATTTGGCCACCCAATCTGAATATCTCAAGGGAAGAATGATTTTGGCATCAAGCATCCTTTTCAATAATAGACATAAACAAAGGATTAAATTGTCTAATTTTCTTCCTAAATGCCTTAGAGCCCACTTTAAGAGGAATCTTATGTTGAATGATGTCACTATCAAAGGTCTTCAGGTCCTCATAAGACTAGAAAAAATATGAACATTTTTTTTCATAAGGATGGCATACATGACCCTCTGCTCATCTGGTAGTGCTTTGGATATCTTGACAATTTTGGGATCTGCAAATGTTGGCCCTTGACCAAGTTTTGGGAGATCATTGGTCAAATTTGACCTATTTTGGGACTTAGACAACTTGTCGAAGGTGGAGCACAAGACAAAGCAGAGATTGTGGGATCTTAACCCCTTTTTGGGTCCTTTTTGGGATTTGGGATTATGTAATAGGTATGGGGATGTTAGCCCATGGGTTTACCCATGTTTAGGCCTATTTTGTAAAGTATAAATAGATGTATAGGAAATGTAAGGAGGGGCATAGGAATATACATACATATATCTATGTGATATTGGGATAAGTGATAAGTATGGATTGTAGATGCTTTGTGCATACTGTGTGATACTTGCAAAGCTACGTGCAAGTAATTGTAAGAAGGCTTGGTGTTTTACCCTAACTCGAAGAAGGAGGATCTAGTGGAGTGTGTGCAGATCTCTTGTCTTCTGTAGAGTAGGATTTTGATGCTATGTGCCTGTAAGAATCTTGACTGAAGATAATAAAGAAGAAGAGTTGGTGGACGTAGCCCCAGGGTGGGGGTGAACCACTTACATGTTGTGTTGCTATGCTTTGTGCCATGTGTTGATGTGTTTATGTCTTTACTTGCTAAGTGAATTGATATAGATAGACAGATCTATTTATGCTTTGTGCTAACAATGTATATGGATGTTAGATCTGACCTATGTGAACTTTATTAGTGCTTAAATCTACTAGATATAATCTATCTCTTTATGCTAAGTGCTTAGATACGTTAGATCTGAACAAATGTTGTGATTCTCTGTTTTATATGCGGAGTAGATACCAAGTTGAATGTTGATGAACTGTAGTTGCTATTTTCTCTATTAAGTATTAGAATCACATATCTTTGTCCCAGCTAAGGTTGCAGACACTGGAGTCCTGTAACCACCCCTGCCTCTACCTCAGGTGAGACTTCATCTTCTTCGCAGGTGTTTCCGAAAGGGCCGATAGTTAGGTTTTTTTTGGTGCATTGTTGTAGCATTGAACCCTAGGTCTTCCCTTGTGCCAACAAATGGTTCTGTTGCCAGGACTTGAAACTGTGATTGCTGGGAACTGAGGAAGAATAATCTTTATTCAAATATCCGACCTAAAACTATGATTGCTGGGAACTGAGGAAGAAGAAGCTTTGTGAAAAGATCCGACCTGAAACTGTGATTGTTGGGAACTGAGGAAGAAGAAGATTTTTGCAAAGATCCGACCTGAAACTGTGAAAGATCTGTGTGTAGATCTATTTCCCTAGTGCGCAAAATTTCACTTGACTTGTGAATCTTTGTGCCAAGAAAAGAGGTTGGATCTGAAGAAAAGAGGTAAATATCTAGAAGCTCTGTACTCTAATAAAGGTAAGAATAGTGAAAAGTTATAGATCTGAAAGCTTTGTGCTCTGTAAAAGTAAGATAAGTGGAAACTTTTGTTTCAATGGTATGGATCTAGGTATGATTGATAGATTATGTCCTAGCTTGAAAACTAGGGCACTGATAGATGAAATAAGGTTTGACATGCATAAATCTCATAATAATAGTGAAAGATATGTTATACCTATGCATAGAAATAATGTTTGGACTAACAAGTGGATGCAGGATCCTAGAAAGAAATGTTTGCAGGTTAGCTACCATGATCCTAGCTCTGTTACACCTAAAAATTACTTACTCCAATGATGACCTATTTTCATCATCATCAGTGTTGCAAGTGTCACAAACATCATACTGTTATCTTTCCTATGGAATCTCTCTAAAGACATCAAAATGACACTTAAGACAACTCAAAGACTAGTTTTGAAGAGGAGAAATCAGTTGACAAGGAGTACAAGTCTTTTTCCATAGAGAAAGCCACTTAAAAGTCATTTTTGGAAGGCAGTGCTCCCCTAGACACTGTCAGGGAGTGCCAASGCTCCCTGACCTCCTTGGGGGGAGTGTTGTAATGCTCTGTGCCCCATTTTGGGGGAGCACTACCCTTTCTRAGCGAATATTTGGATGGTTGAGAGAAATCGGGGAAGAATCCCTTCATATTTGGAGTTGGTTGGGTTCGGATCTGAGTTCAASGCTCAACTTTAGGAAATATCCACAACTAAAGGAGAAGAATCCTCAACTTATCCCAAGGATCTCTTAAGTGGTTAGGCCTCTCCAAGCCTATATAAGGAGGCCTCTTCATGGTGAAAGAGGAGACATTATGAAGCATCAAACTTATGATCTCATAAGTGAGATATCATTGAAGCATCAACATTCTGTGTGGATTATTTGAGAAAGTGTCTGGACAAAGGGAGCTTGGTGAAGTTGCTGCACTACATCCATGGCTGTAAGCACCACTTTGTTCTCATTAATATTAATCTATGCTTGGCCTGTTTCCTTTAAAGTTTGTGTACATTTCATGAACTTGTTTCTTTCATAGATTCATTATGAAGCTAATCATGGTAGAGTAGGAAGTATCGTTGTTGTTGCTCATTGTACCATAGGAACTTCTGAAGAGCTTGGAGATCAAGATCATCCTGGATCGAGCAAGGACAAACATCGATAAAAAGGTATTTACTATTCTTTCTTCCTCTTATTTGATAGTTTAGCTTAAAAAAAAGGAATGTCAGTGTCCATAATAACACTTTCTGTCTTGGAGTTAGGAGTTTAAAGTCCAAGAGAGAATCCACTTTTCCACAGGGGGATTTCTCTGTAACAAGCACGCAGTACAGGAAAGGCTAGGAAACATTTAAAAGAAAGAGAGGATTAACCCTTTGTTACAGTTGTAGAAGACCGGGACATCTTTCTAAGGAATGACCTGGGAGAAGATCTAGTTGTATTTGTTGCAAAGGTATGGACCATGAAGTATTGGATTGCCCTAGAATGATTTCTAATCTTGAAGGAATGAACATGAGATAAGAAAACCCTAAGGAATATCCAGAAACTAAGATTATGGCAGAACCCCAGAAAGAATCAGAGAAAGTATTTCTACAGATCAAAGAAACCCTGAATGACCACCGACATGTCAGCTTATCAGAGATCTTCAAAGAAAAAACATGCATAGAAGAAAGAATAGGAGACTTCGACACTTATTGTGTTCTAGATGAGGAAACACAGGTGAATATCATGACAGAAAGAACTTGGGAAGCTATAGGAAGGCCTGCTATGATTCCTTCATTAGGAGGCATAGGACTATTCAAAGGAAAGCTAATAAACCTATGTGTAAAGCCCACCCAGATACCTATGAATGCCAATGGGACTTTGACAGAATAGGATTTCGAAATTGTTAAATTTATTGAGAACAACGCCCCATTTACCATGTTATTAGGAAAACCTTGGATTGAAAGAGATCAGGCCAAAGGAAGGAAGAAGAAGAAGTTTTAGAGCAGAAGAAGAAAGAGTTAAAAGATTTCATGACTAGAAGGATCACATACTTGATTGAAGAACAAAAGAACAAATGAAAGCTATCTAGCACCAGAGACCCGGATGTCGAAGTTGCAAGAACACTAGAAGACCCACAGAAGATTGAAGTACCTATTCTAGATAAAGAAGAAGTATCACCCTCGATTCTTAGGAAAGAATCTCAACAACGTGAAGTAACTATGCCAAACGCAGATAAGAATCAAAATGGAAAAACAAATACCGAGACGAAGCTCCCTGGAAAGAAGTCCAGAAAGATAAGTAAGAAGAAAGCTAAGATCAAAAAGTTACAGAAGGTTCCAAAGGGAACTTCACAAAAGGAAAATGTGAAAAATTGGAACTTCGCTGGGATAATAGAACAACGCCACATGGAACTTCTCCAAGGAAAAGTAATATAGTCGTTGGGAACAAATCTAACCATTCAGTTGACCCTCCGAATGGGTAGAAAGGAATCTATGGTTCGCCACCAAACCGTTGGACCGCGCTGTAACAGACAGAACAAAGTTAATGAAGGCTTCTCGCCCGTTGTAAGAGATCCGTTGCCAAGATATCTATTTGTCCTGTCGTGCCATGCACCGAGAACACTTTTTATAACCGTGAATATGAGATCGCGGAATCGTTGATTTTTGACAGTGATCATTGCAACATTGCCTTCCATCCCGTTGCCTTGAGAAGTTACTCTTCGAACCTGAGATTTCCAACCCTGAGTGTATATCTCAGACAAGTTTAGCGTTGCATAGAAATTTGTCGAAGAAGTTATCATCGACCTCATGACTGAACAAATAATCTCAATGTCTGCAGGTATACAAGCATCATCGACGAGAGGACAACAAGCCTCTCCGTCAACTGCTCACGGAGCTGGATCATCCCGACCCTTAGCGGAAAAAAGAACCAAGCACAAATGCGACCTAGCAAATGCGAAGCTGATTCCAACCATATTATTTGATTACATCCCGCCTCTGGCTAGCATGGTTAATCGTGATAGTGTGCCAAGAGATTTCAAGGACACCATGGTCACTTCATACCTCCCAAAGGGTATACGCGTAGTTCAAACAAAGCAGGATAAGATCACGACATTGAATTTCAGCGACTTCAACCTCGGAGATCGCAATATCTATGGTATGCTTGCCCTGTATTAGTAGCTAACCAGAAAGAAGGGGAAGAACTCAAAGATAATCCCTCGGCAGTGGACTATGGACCTCACGCAGTCCACCCTCTTAAATGTAATGAAGATACCACACTTTGGAAGGAACTAGGAGGTTAACACGTGCGTTAATCTCTTGTTGGCATGCTTCCATGGCGGCTACTTGTGGTTAGACATTCGTATTATAGTTGACCCAACGTTGATCCACAAGATCACAGGACTAAGTATGGAAGGACCTGACCCATAGGTGTTTTATCCAGGAAAATCCGCATATCACACGTTGGCACAGAAGATCAAGGATACATATGGTGATGTTGAGAAGGGAACAAGAGGCTACAAGGTAGCTTCCATCCAAAGTGGTGCAGTGTGCCTAGCATGTCAACTAATATCTGGAAAGTTAGTAAGGAATAACCGACCTACACAAGTCACCATCTTTGTCGTTGACCTCACAGGGAAGTGTGCAGAAGGCCTACAGGTGAACTGGGCGAAGTACCTAGTTAACCAATTGGAACTAGACTGCCGAGAAGCATAGGATCAGGGTTATGAATTTCATTTTAGCTAGCTCCTGATCCTCATCACCTTCGTTTCCTGGGATATGCCGAAAGGTGCAACCTTCCCAGATATAGAGTCGTTCAAACTGCTTGTTGCGAAGTTCGCTACCCTTTCGTATTCAAGTGATATGAACAAACAATGGAAGTCGATTGCTATGTTTCATACATATTACCTCCAGATAAAGAGAGACATCAAATCTGAGCCTCACATGACTCTAAACACCTTACAGATATTTCGACCTCTGATGAAGTTCAGCGCAGATCGACACTTCATCTACATTATAGCACGCGTAGATGAAGATACAGAGCAGCTCTAGTCATATTATAAACTTACAAAAGAAGACCTTGAGGATATCACTAAGGAATGGTCCACTGACCTCCTTATCCTCGCCAACCCTACATATATATCTAATCTTGACAGTCTAGAGGACACTCATAAAGAATATAATACACCCAAGAAGACTGAGGAGGTCCAAAATTTAAGCAGCACCTCAAGAAAGATTGCTTCAGTGTCACCTGACCGAGGGGGTGATGACGAAGTAGAAGCTGAAAAGAAATCAGGCAAAGTAACACCACCGAGAGATGATCTTTATCCCTTGAATAAGAGAAAGGTTTCCCCGCCGAAACCTTCTTCTAGGAAGAAATCGAAAGCCACCATGACGAAGATGCAGACTGTCCTCACCTCTGATGACTTTGACTTCATCATAGCATCCCTAAATGATGCTTCACTGGAAATAGCAGAGAAACAAGAAGCCAAGCAGGAAGAAATGTATGATATAATTGAAGTCAAACTCTAAGGGGTACAATAGGCCCTTCATTCCAGTCGCATAGTCTCCACTATGCCCCTGCCATCGGGAGAACTAGAGTTGGGAGATGAGCCAACCCAACTCCACTGACTAGTTGATACAGTTGAAGCTCGCCTACGATGAGCATAAGAAGAAATAGAACAAGCCACCCAGGGCTTGAATCAAGTGCAAGGCATACTTGTAGAACAACACAATGCTACAAAATAGAAAAATATCGCTCTCTAAGTGAAATTCGATGAAGAAAAAGCACAGATGCAGCAAGGAAAAGAATAGTTGCTCATGGAGCAACTCAAAGTGAAAGAAGTAGTCAGTAGAGAACTTCTCTCTATGATAGTATTAGAAATAAAGGTAGAGGACCGAGTCACGCAACAAGTAGAGTAGCTAACAGAAGCTATCCAGAAGCTACATCAATGCATAGCAGACTTAGAGCTCTGCACAGTGCTCGAGACTCTGCAGGATGTAAGAGATCAAAGAGAAGAAACCACCCAGAGTGTAGTTGAAAGGATAAAGGCCATTGCCATGGAATGCAAGCAGCTGAGTAATCACAGTTCCTAGACGTATGAGCAACTCACTGAGAACCCAAAATTGTAGGAACTGGAGTCACAGCTCCAAGAAGAGAAGAAGCAAGTAGAGACAATACAGGCGCAGTTGAAGCCCCTGTCAGTTGTGGAAAGAATGAAGCGATCCCAAGATAAACGCACTGCCCAACAACAGATCCACACTATCCAAAGAAGAGTTATGGAAGTAACTCAGAGGCTCCAACCTATACAAGACAAGGCTTACCAATTGTTCACAAAGATCGAAGGCCGAGAAGAAGAACTGGAGCAAGTTGTTGTTGCAGCATAACAATGCCTAGAAGGACCCATGAACGAGGCATTCATCCAAGAGTTCGATGAGTAGGAGGTTGTGGCACAACAACAAGTCAAAGCATCTCGATACACACTCAAGGATTTTGAAGCAAAACTACCCAGACTAGAGTGACTCGGGACGAGTCACAGGTGAGTGTTGGGGGCATGTTGGGCCTTGACCAAGTTTTGGGAGATCCTTGGTCAATTTTGACCTATTTTGGGACTTCAACAACCTGTCAAAGGTGGAGCGAAAGACGAAGCAGAGATCGCGGGATCTTGGCCCCTTTTTGGGTCCTTTTTGGGATTTGAGATTATGTAACGGGTATGGGGATGTCACCCCATGGGTTTATCCATGTTTAGGCCTATTTTGTAAAGTATAAATAGATGTCTAGGAAATGTAAGGAAGGGCATAGGCATATACATACATATATCTGTGTGATATTGGGCTAAGTGCTAAGTATGGATTGAAGATGTTTTGTGCATACTGTGTGAGACTTGCAGAGCTATGTGCAAGTAATTGTAAGAAGGCTTAGTGTTGTACCCTAACTTGAAGAAGGAGGATCTGGAAGAGTGCACGTAGATCTCGTCTTCTGCGAAGTAGGATTTTGATGCTATGTGTTTGTAAGAAGCTTGACTAAAGATAATAAAGAAGAAGAGTTGGTGGATGTAGCCCCAGGGTGGGGGTGAACCACGTACATGTTGTGTTGCTATGCTTTGTGATATGCGTTGATGTGTTTATGTCTTTACTTGATAAGTGCTTTGATATAGATAGATAGATTTGTTTATGCTTTTTTCTAACAATGTACATGGATGTTAGATCTGACCTATGTGAACTTGCTTAGTGCTTAAATCTGATAGATCTAATCTATCTCTTTATGCTAAGTGCTTAGATAGGTTAGATCTGAATAAATGTTGTGATGCTCTGTTTTATCTGCGGAGTAGATACTAAGTTGAATGATGATGAACTGTAGTTGCTAAGTGCTTTGTTAAGTATTAGAATCATAGATATGTGTCCTATCTAAGGTTGCAGACACTGGATTCCTGCAACCACCCCTGCCTCTACCTTGGGTGAGACTTCATCTGCTTCGTAGGTGTTGCCGAAAGGGCTGGTAGTTAGGGTTTTTTTGGTCTGTTGTTGTAGCATTGAACCCTGGGTTTGCCCCTGTGCCAACAATAGCTATCCCAATGTTGGAGTCTACAACCTCTTGTTCCTGACTTTGAATTGCAGCCTTCCTTGAGACATCATTTTTGTCAAAAAGTATCTCTAGTGGGACTAATCCTTTTGGAATATGATTTTTTTTAAGTTCCACAATGTTGTGACCAGCCACCTTGTTCAGAAAAGGAGGTGCCTGCTGATTTTTTGTTCCATCATTCTCATTTTCTTGGTTTGCAGAAATCTCTTAAGCTCCTCAATGATTTGCAAAAATCTCTTGAGCTCTAGATCATCATTAAAAACCTTCAAGTGCTTGACATTGTCTGGTATGGTTGTTATGTTCCTAAAATCCACCTCATTATTAACATTTGGACCAATGAGAGGCTTGAAGGTACTAGCAGCCAGAGATAAAGAGTATGCCCTTTTCTTGGCATCTCTAGGGACAAAATAAATATTGAAGTCTAGAAACAAATTGTCAACTATGTCCCATACCTCATTCATGTACTGTCTCAGCCTCAGTCATTTTGCATGATAAACGTCTTTCACCTGATTAACAACCAGTTTAGAATCACCAAAGACTTCCAATTTTTCAATGACCATATCCTTTGCAGCGCTCAACCTTAGCACTAAGGCTTTATAGTCTGCTATGTTGTTGGTTGTCTCAAATTCTAATTTGAGTGGGAGTGAAACCACGTCCTTTGAAGGGGAAATTAGGACCATGCCAACACAAAATCCCTCCTTTGAAGATGATCCATCAAAATCATATTCCGGATTTCATTTCCTTGGCATACCTATAGATGATTACTCCATTTGTTGATTGATATTTCTGGAGCATCGTCATTGATATGAAAAATAGATGACCCAATTCAATCCTCTACAACATAAATTGGATGCTTACCTAGATTATGATGATCACTCACAATGTAATCCAATGTGACTTCTCTGTACAATATTCTATTTTCTCCTGTGAAAATAGGGATGGTCACATATGTGAGATCCATTTGCAGATATCCTCCCACTTTCTTGGCCCAAGACCAGGATAAAATCATGCCAAACTTGGGAGGTATATAAACTACAAAAATATCCCTAACCACACTTTTCATGGGAAACTGAGATAGAGAAACAACTAGATCCTTAATTAATCCCAAACATTTAAACTTTTTGGAGTCAAAAGAGTAAATGTCCTGGTATGGCTTGGTAATCTCTAGCCCTATCTCTTCCATGAAAACCTTAGGCATGACATTATGAGAGGCCTCAGATTCCATAAGGCATTTGTGCATGATTTTGTCATGGACATTCATGGATATGTAAAAAGGTGGGGAAGCATCACACCCATGTTCAATGTGTGGGCCAATAGTGATAACAAGGTTCTCATCCTATAGGCTTATCACATCAGATGAGATAACAGAAGTAGGGGGATTCAAAACTTTCATGATATACCTCTTGAAAGGATAATTTTTCATTAACTCTGTCAAAGGTATAGGAATATTGATTTTTCTTAACTCATGCTTTATGTTAAAAGAAGTTAGTTTTCTTTCTACTTCTTTCACTTCCGGAACAACAGGTTTAGTTGGTTGTTGTTGTTGTCTGATTTTTTTCCTGTGTCTTTGTTTGGTCCTTGCTTGGGTGGAAGATCTATTTTATTATTCTGAGTTGGCACATTTGTTTTCAGACCCCTTGGCCTATGCCTTAAATCATACTTCTTTTGAGAGTGGCTTTCAAAAATATCTTCTCCCTTTCCATCATCATCAAACTAGTTTGACAATTGAGAAATTTCATAGTATTGTTGGGTTAGATGACTAGGATTGAGATTAGTTTCATTAAAAAGGAATACAGAGTCATCTCCATTTTCATTACTCTCGTCCATATCCTCAATTTCATTGTTCTAAAAAGGGGGAAAAACCCTCCGATCTTCAATATTCCTCCTTTCCCTCTGCATGATTTGAGGGCGATTATTAGGTCTTCTAAACTGATTAGTGTTTTTGTTTGCAACATCCTGATATGGTCTGTTTGGATGCTTGGCTTCCCATTTCAGTTTAGCTATTTCTTAAGTCAAGGGATTCAATGTTCTGATCATCTCATCTAGTTTTGGGTCAGATTCTGCTTGGTTAGAAGAAGAGGGAATCTCTTCTCTCTGTTTCTTTTTGTCCCTGTCAAATTTGGTCTTTAACCTTTTTGATGCTAGAATATTAGACTCAACCTCTAGGGTTTCCTCTTGCATAAATAACAAAGTGGTGGACCTCCTCACCCTTAACATGGGAGAAAATTCAGCATCAAATTCATTTGAAAATGTAGTCTTGGTTGAGGTCTCAGTTGGATTGATCTTATTAGGGATCTTGTTATACATCTTATTGAACCCCTTAGTGAAGTATGAAACAGACTCACCATTCTTCCTTCTTAAATCCCCAAACTTAGTGATGTAGTATAGGTAATCCCTCCTATCTCCCCATTGTTTTAGAAATGCCTCATTCAATGCCTCAATACTTGTGATAGAGTCTAGGGTTAGACCATGAAACCACTTCCTTACCTCTCCATTCAGGCTCTGCACAAACAACCTCATCCAAACATCTGCATTCTCAATGTTAAAAGTGTCTGCAAAGATTTAAAATGCTACCAGATATTCCTCAGTAGTGACATCTCCTTCACCATTGTACATGATCAGATATTTCATGTAGTCTCATGTTGGAAATGCATTTAGGTTTTGAGGAATCACTAAAGGTGCATACCTGGTTGTAATGACAACTTCCATCTTGTTGAAAGCCATGTTTGGGACAACTAGGCTTTGAGTTTGAGGAGGATATGTTAGTGTGGTTGCCTGAGAAGATGATGAGGCAGAAGTTGATCTAGGAGATATCTAAGGGATTATTACAAGGGGGTTTTCAAAAAATTTAATCCCATACTGCTTCTTGTTGAGGAGAGGGGAAAATTTTTCAGATGCAAGCTTGACTTTAGATGGAAAGGGTTGTCTCTGAGAAATATTACACTTCCTTAGTTGTCTCTCTAGATCATAAGTTGTTTTTTCACCATTAAGGTCAAGGTTGGATTTTGAGGCTTTAGTATGCCTAGAGTTTGATTTCCTAAATCCCTTCTTGGGAGCCAGAATTCCTTAATAGATTTGCATTTAGTGGAGTTGCCAAGTGAAAGATGGAAGCTATTTTTTTGCTTGATATTTGTTCACCATCAAAGATCATATCAGATCATTGCCATTCTACTAGGGAAAGATTGCTTCATTACTATGTTCCCTGGAAACGACACCAGAATATGTTGGTCCTAAGGTCTACACCTGACTGCTAAGGGGAAATCTAGTCCACCTTAGTTGTTGGAATGATTGGATTTTTATAGGTTTTATTGATTTGTTTGTTGGTCCGCTGATGAATGAGGTTTCAAGGACATGGATCTAGTTGGACTATTCAACAATATCAACTACACGATTTTCCTTAGCCGATGGCATGCATTCTGGTAAGCAGATAAAGATATAAAAATAAAAAAGAGGAAATACTAACATGCATACAATTTGTCACTTGTGGTATGAACCTTTAGATTTGAAATAATATTCCAAATCTAAAACAGGTTGTATGGCAGCAAATAATTTACTAAGACAATAGTTGAAATCATGTTGTATGAAAGTAAATAATTCACTGAGACAATAGCTAAAAAGAGAAGAAACAATGCTTCACATACATTTCACATGCATTCAAATAAGATAATAAGACAAACAATATTTCAGGAGAAACATTCTGTCACCAGAAATTATACTCACCRGGTGGGAAACTTAGCAGTTTTACACTTCAAAGCCCAGTCAAAATCATGATTCATAACCCCTTTACATTCACAGATTCCTTTATTTATTCATCAATATAGGGTTCGAATACCTATCTCAGATCTAAGTTCTAGAGTTTAACTCTACATTACATTTAGACATGTAGACATAAACTTCATTATTCAGTTCTAATTACAATTCGTGAACATTTATTTAGACTAAGTGAAGTTGAGTTCAAGTTCTATTCCATAGGGATAACTCCCCATCACTTCAACCTTAATCAAAACATTGTTCTTATCAAAAGAAGAAATTAATTACAACAGGAAGTAATATCTCTAACTAAACCAAAAACATTATATCATTGTAACTGGAGCTATTGTTGATAACTAAAGTGAAAGAGTTGCATTATAAGAGTATTCATAAGATATAACTTGTTGTTGAATTTTCATTGATTCCCATGCATGCCAATAACTAGAGACCAACCTCTAATACTGGTAGACCAAGATGGAACAAGCTCTAAATTCTCTTTCTTTTTGACAACAATGGACACCAGATAATCTCCTTTAGGAATATGCATGTTTTTTGGTGTTTCTTCTGCAATTTTTGATATTTTTCTGTAGCTTTGTGTGTTGCAGTTCAAGAGAATGGTTTTGTTTTTGCAAACCTTGGATCTACTACCTCATGGTATCATTTTTTTATTTGAGGGCTTGCACCTGCTGATTATTTTCCATGTCCCTGCCATCTTCAATTTTAGGCTTGATCTCTGCCTTTACCCTGCTCACATTTTTTGTCTCATGCTATTCTTCAGAAGGCCTATTCATATCAATGGATAGCTTGGCCTTTCTTGTCTCATCTCATACTTGGGTTTCTTCTCAGATCAGTCATCAATGGTGTCTTTCCCAGGTTCATGCACCATCAAAATTTTGTTGATGATTGCAACTATGTAATACATTCTCCAGCTTACAAACCTGTGAGATGTGGATCATTGTAGCCATGTGAGACTTTCTCTAGATTACAAACCTGAGAGAAATCCCCTGAAAAGGGTGTGTGGTTCATATCTGAGACAGAGATGGAATGTAGAGACGACCTCCTCCATTATGAGAGTTGAGAAGAACTCCAGATGATTCTCCGGTGAGAAAGGCGATCTGTAGAGTTCTACATGCTTGTGGTTGAGCACAAGGTGAACGTGTGAAATCCCAAAGTGTTGGGTGCATCGTCATGAGAAAAGAAATGAAGATGATGTATTAGCCTCCTCTGAGAAGAAGAGTTGATGAGAAAATCCATATGACTCTCCTGTGTAATGCAGTGGGAAATAAAATCTGTTGAGTGGATGTTCTTGTGGACGAGCACAAGTGAACGTGATCCTAGTGGTTGAGCACTAGTGAAGAAGTGGTTCTTCCATGTAATGCAGTGAATCAGAGATATGGACATCCCTATGGATGTACCCCTAATGGATGAGAACTAGTGGGTGTATAATATCCCTTGCTATATTGTTCAAGATTTAGACCTGCCTGTAACCCAAATTGTAATGTAAAGGGTATAGGTCAACCCCACCTTAATGTGATTAATAATTAATATAAAAGATAATTAATATGGTAATTATTAATTTTGAGTTATTGAGGTCGACCCTATTGTTCCAATAGACACATAATTTGATGTGACAAGGATTCTATAAATAAATGTGAATCCCCTTTGAGGAAAGACACTTGTCGTTGTGTCATCTCATGATTTCAGAAGTCGTGGTCTGAAATGATGAGAAATGCAACACCTTCTTGTGTGCTAGTTTTAGTGATGGTGTGGGAGGTCTTTCTATTGAGGAATATAGCAAAGGATTGGTTGGGTTTTCTTCCCTTGTTGATAAGGATTTCCCAGGATACTTCTTGTGTACTTGTGCATGGATCTTCTTCTTGTGATCTTGGTTTGTTGCAGTAGTTATGGTTCAAGTAATTGTTGACAAAAAATTTAAAATGGATAGATGAGCCATAGTTCACTAAAATTCTAACACATTTTCCCCTAATTACCTCTAGTTTGATCTCCTCTAATATATATATATATATTGGACTTATGTCTTTAAAATATTGTTTAGGGTCTAGACTAGTGTCCACCAAATATTTATCTGGTTGTGAATCAACAGTGTACTATGTTTCCAAAACAACAAGTTTGACACCTGAGGTCTCCCCCTTGTTGTGTTTCTTCCTAGTCTTGCCCCCTTTCATCCCCTTCAAGGTGTGGATGGCCATTTCCACCATCTTGGCGAATTCATAGAGGTCTTCATCACTATCTTGATCTTTAATCACTATGGTATTTTTCTTTTTGAGGGATGGATCAAACATGGCTTTGGAGTTCCTCCTCAACTGGTTAGTTAGCTTGGTCTTCCAATTGGGTTTGCTTGGAATTTCTGGGACCTAGCTCCCCTTTCTCTTTTTTCTCTATTTTTCCATAGTGGGGTCTGCACTCTGTGTGCCTAATGACACAAACTCAGTTGCAACAATATCAAGATTGGCTTGCTTATTCCTCCTCTATTTTCTTATTTTCAATTTGGGATTTTTTTCTACCTACATAGTAGTGAGCACAGGCTCAACCTCAAGATATTTAGGGGATGATTGGACTATTAGGTTGGCCTGTTTTTCTCCCTTTTTGACATAATCCCTAACATAAACCTTACCACTTTCTCTTTCCCTCTGCTTTAATGTAGATGACCTCAATTTCCTTTGAGGAATTTCCTCTTTCTCTAGATTAATGGATCTTTCTTTATCTGATCGGGTTTTTATTTTTGCAGGTAAGGTATTCTCTTTGGCTCACTGGGTGGCTTTCGATGAACTCCTATGTTCAATGGAAACCCCAGTTGCCTGGGGTACCTCAACCTCCTACTCTTTTGGTTTTTGGTCAACTTCATGTTCTTCCTATAGCCCTAAAGACCTTAGAAACTCTATTGAAGACATACCCAATTTGTTGAGAGTGAAAGGAACCAATATTTTTATAAACCCCTGATGATAAAGGCTTATGTGAGTATCTTCTGGGTAATTATGGATTCTTTTGGACATCTTAGTTAGGCTTTTAAGCAAGTAGAAGGGGAGGTTCATTTCTTTGTCACCATTTAAATGCATGAGAAATATAATGTGATAACAATGGACGATTGAAAAACTACCTTCTCTCGTGATATATATTTGTGTTGTAGACATGATGCCCCTCCATTCTTCTTTTAGCCAAAGGATTTGGATGCCCTGGCTCCAATTAGGGTATTGATGTTCTGCCACTAGAAACTGATTGCACACTTCAGCTGGTAATTTCCCCTTTTTAAACCACTGATAGGGAAAGCGCATGCTCCAACGATGAAGTTATCTATTATGTGGATGGTTATTTCCCCGATCTTAGTCTGGAATCCATAAAACGTTTGTGTGAATATTAAGGCAATTCATGTGTGATGTACATTGAAGGCACATATGAAGTTGAACCACTTGCTCTTGATAAAGATATCCCTGATCTCTGGTATAGCCTTGAATAATTTGAGCCATGTTGGCTCTTCCCTGTTTAACTTCCAACACTCTTGGGGTGATACCATTTTGCCTTAGTTGCCTCTGTTGACAATGGTGATCGAGTGTATGTGTTGTTTCAGGTTCACTCACAACCTACAATAATAATTGCACAAGGCACAAACATGCACGATCTAGTACAAAACCTGCAATGATAACCGCACAAATGCACATGATATTGAGGGTACAAGGAACATGTGAGCACGATATGGGAGCCAACACGCTTTTATTCAAAATTTGAAATATTTTTTAAAACCTAAAAACTCATAAAATAGACTATATTTGTTGATTGCAAGAATGATGGAATTCTTGCAATCAACACCTTTTTGCACTTATAGGCTAAAGTTATCCTTCTTGTGATCCATTCAGTGATATAACCTTGGTGATATGACTTATCCAATTCAAATCAAGACTTGACTTGACCATGTAACGAGAAAACAACTARAAAAAAAACAAATAAGGGGAAGACATAAAATGGCATGACTTAACACACAATGAAGCATAAAAAATAACTAAGGGCTAGGTTGATGGACGAATGGGATGGTTTGATTAATAGAATGAAGAGGTGTAGGCCTAATATCTAAGAGGATCATTTCCAGCAGGTAGGATAGAGAACTTAAAAGGAAGTCACCAAATCTATGGTGGTATGCTCGAGGATCCATAAAGCAACAAAATAATTGATCAAAATCAGTCGGTTGCCAAAGCTAGATGAACTCGGGAAGAACCTGGTGTCAGAAGAAACGGTAGAAAAAGTACACAACAACAAAAATCAAAGAAGGGAGTAGTTGAAGCCATCACCACCGTCTCCATAGACCTCATAGATCAACACTTGTTATAACCAGTTAAGCTACATACCACGATACATGCCTTCACGACAACACTAGTTAAGGACATGAGTACTCTAGAAGATATTGTTTCTCTAAATAACACAACTTTGGAGAAACTTACTTATAGAAGGATTGAATCCATGTATGAACAACTGGAAGTTTGGACAACATATCTCAGGAACATAAATCCATGATGAAAGGAAAAATACCTACCTTTTGTTTTGTCTTTTTCTTAACCAACCTCAATTTCGTCTTATTTGTACACTTGTCACTAGGAATATGAAATTGAACCATTTTTGTAACCACTTCTTCAAGAAGAAGAAGAAGAGTCATATAAGAGTTACTAATTTATTTATAAAGAGGAATAGAAGCCCATTTGAGAGGGGCTTTTGACTCTTCAAACATTGTCCATTTCTGAGCTATTTTGGGAACAAAGTGTCAACTAAAATTGAAGAGTTGTTTTAGAGTTCTCATACATTATTATTGAAACTACTAATAAGGAGAAGCCCTCAGGGCCAACTTTTGAAGAAGGAATTATTTTGTGTGTGAAGCAAATATAAGCGGTGAATTATTTCAAGTGAAGATGAATGTTGTTCATATGGACTGTAAGAATGCTAGTTTGTTTATGGATTAATTCTTATGCAATCTGTGATATTTTACAATTTTAAGTGTTTCGTCAAACATTCTTATGCCTTGAGCTTTCTGAGTTGTTAATGTGTGCATTGCTTCAATCTGGACTAATCAGGTTATATGTATGTGTACGCTCTTGTTTTTGAATTTACTCTTCTATTCTAGCTATCTATGTAGGAGTTTACGCAAGATTCGGTTTCATTTTTCAACTTAACGATTACTTTAGTTTTATTCTAGCTAGGATATTTTAAAGTAGATTAGTAATATATTCATTTTCATTTCATACATATAATTCATCTACATATTTGCATTACATATCCACTCATCATTCACCCTCATCGGTAAACCGGTCTGTAATTGGCCAAAACCCTAAAACAATATCAATGACAGCCAGGCCAAATTTTGGATGGGACTCCTAAACCAAATGGTGCATATTCTAGTTGGGACCACGTACTGGGGAGTACCCCTTACTTTTGTCAAGCGAATTTAGACACGTCAACAGGTTGCAATCCCACATTCCAATTCATACAATATTTCCAATGAACCTCTTGATGCAAATTGGAAACACGAATGCCACCTCTAAGAGTCCAAAAAAGTTACTATGCACAAGAAATGATGTGGACCCTCATTCATGGAGAAAAACTTAGAGGATTTTATTCCAAAGTGGGGGATGAAATTATATAGGCAAACCAATGTTGTTTATGGAAAGATAACCTTTTAAATGAATCCCATAGATCTGTCATCAATAATGTTTCCCTGCCCTTTAGGTTATAACTAATAAATAATAGGTGAATGCCATTTCCACCAACCTTGGAATCCCCCTTAAAAAAACATGATTTTATGAAAGAATCTAATTGTTTTTCATGTGTATGTTCTCTCTCTTCCATTGTTTGAATTTTTCTTCCTCTACCATTAACTTCTCTACAACATTGTCAAGTTAACAATTTATTTCCATGAGAGACCCATTGATTCCTTTGAAAGGAAGCGTGGTCCTTTCCTAAACCATTATTTGTATCCATATTATTATATATGTTACGTTGGGATGTTTCCAACTACTATAGAATATATTATTTTCTATTTTGAAGGTCCTAACACTTAATTCATCAAAATATTAGGCTTGTATTTTCAGAAACCAAGATTCAAGTGTAATTGAATATTTATGGGCCATATCTCTTATAAATTTCAAAATCCAATTTTTCCTAACCCCTATCATTTGCATAAGTTATGAGTCCGGTAATTTTTTTTATCTATAGCATGGTATACATCCCTGTTTTTAGTGGCTACAAAACTTTGTTTTCTGAAATAGCATTTTCAGTGGTTGTGTATCTTGTTTTCAGTGGATGTGAAACATTGTATCAATGAAGGTGTAATCATTATATTTTCATATTGACATAAGATTCTAAATGCAAACATTTTGGAAAGTTGAACTAACAAAAAAATTGGAAAGCTTGATTTAAAAACCCATTAGGATAAGTAAACCACCGTTGTATCGTGAGACATTTATGTTTTCCTAAATAATATTTTTAATCTTTTTACTAGGAACTTCATAACATTTAAATTAGGGAACTTTAGTTAATATCTAGAAGTACTCCCTAATCTAAAATGTGTGATCATTGAATAAATGTACTTAAATTCCTTCCTTATTTACCTAAAGTGTTACAAGTGGCTAGAATTCCCTTGAAGAATGAGCTAATACATGTCAATTGCTTGTTGATTGATAATAGTTGAAATTATCTTGATTTATGAAATTAGGCATTTGTTTCTTCATATTAATGTTACTATCCAAATGTCCCTCCTTTCATCAAACTTGCTAGTTGGAGATATTGGGGATTAGGGGTTTTTAGGGATATCAGTCTTCTTATATCTTACTAGATTAATATAAGTTGTCTAAATTTAGTTTTTAAGAAAATGAGATTTACAACAAGAATGCTACTAGTCTTGCATACATTGCATTATTAAGAGAAGACGACCCTACTCTGAATATTATTGGGCATTTGTTCGACATTTAGTGCAATTCCTTATCAATTGTTTGACATGTTTTCGACATATCAGATATCAAAGGTTCGGGATTTACATCAGATATTCAAATTATAAGGTTTCTTAATGCTTTTGAAATTATGGAATTCCACACTAGATGGACTTGTGGAATGTTGATTTGATGTTGAACTAGATTTAGTTAACCAAAAAATAATTGTTGTGGATACTAAACTATCTTGTGGATAGGGATGACCATAATAGAGCAAGTTTCAAACAACAATGTTAATATTTCCCAAAAATAGCCTATGATGATCGTTCAATAACTACCAGTTAGTTACATGAGCTGTTACCCGATTTAGATGGTCGATTGGAGATAATACTCGTCGGTTGTCCTCACTCCAATTGTCCTTGTTATTGTTCAAGGTTTTAAACTTGCACACACAGAAACAACAAACCTTCCTCAAACTATTGGAAAAAATGAAAATGAACATGAAATAACTACTTTAACTAATTCCATTGGGTAAATCAATTCCTCAACTAAATATTGAAAATGAGATAAAATTTGATACAAAAAACTCATAATTTAAGGGAGGGAAAGAAGAAATATCTTCATTTTATTATGAATAACAACAATACAAAGAAATGTACATGATTTTATTGCCATGACTGTCTGTAACCGTCGTCTGGATTCCTTTGATCTTGTTCCACTCAGGACTACATCACCTCCAACATTCTTCTCCTTGCAAGTATGAGAAATATCAAGGGACCTTAGGCTTCAATGAATTGAATGGGAGATGGACTTCAAGAAATAGGGGTTTACAGGGAGTTGAAGGTCACAAAAACCTCAAGAATGTGATGGCTTTGACCGCTTGGGCTAGATGAACACTCTAGTATAACTACAATTCTTGTTTAAGGTTCTCCTTCCTTTGGGTATATTTTATACCATTTCAAGAAGGTTGAGTCCATTTTCCATAGGTTTTAAAGTTAAAAAGTTGGTTTTCCTGTAAACCCCTCTTAGGAGCACACAATTTTCGTGTTTTTATATATTTTTTTGTTGATTTTGAGTGAACTTGCACCTTTATTGAAGGGAAAGGGTGAGTACTCAGTCCTTTAATGAGCCAAAAGTGTGAGTGTATTTCCAGGAAGGATTTTTAGCAAAATTCTAGGTGGGCCCAATTATGCAAGAGCACCCTAACTTCCAAACCATTAAGCTTGTGGAAGACAAAGTGCAAAAGAGTGGTCTTAACATTTGAGAAGGAATTATAATTCCTTAGTGTAAATAATTATATTTTCTTAGTTATTAGATAAATTCTAGAGAGGATGAGTCATAATCTAGAAGATGGGAATGGGTAGAGTTGGTTGTAGTTAATCTGCCTTGTCATAGGCATGAGAGATTTCAGGGATAGATATTAGCAATATCTTAGGACCAGTTTGGCAAGATTATAGAATCTAAACAAATCCGTTATTGTTTCTAAGTTTTAATTAATCATTGTAAGATTACTAAAAAAGAGAGAGGTAGAGATAGAGGGTGAGTGTGAGAGGAAAAAGAGGCCAGAGCTGAACATGCCATATTGTATATCAGGACAACTATAATGTATATTTGAATTTGATTAATGGATATCATCTTCCTATGCTTTTGGGTTGTGAACATCTATGTTTGTGTTGATATTGGGATGTATGTCTTTGCAGGAATGTAAATGGAAACTGACTAAGTAGGTGATTTCTTACTCTGAAATTTACATGTAATTCCAATACTGGAACAGGAATTTCCAGCAGTCAGTAGCTACATGAATCTGCAATTCCTATGAAGAGGATTAGAACCTCCTGGGAGAATCGAACTGACGATTTGATTGTCAAAGGTTGAGATGATGGTATGGATGTTAAATCAGTGCTCTATGTTGCTAAGACACTATTGAAAGATGGGCATTGAGGTGAGGGAACCGAATTCCTCACTTATAAATTAAATTGGTTGAATTACTCTGTGTTTAATTGCATAGTTAAATTCTATTGAATGTATTGAGTTGTGGACTAGTTTTATGAGGGGATTTCTCTGTGTTGAGAAATATTGGAAAGTCCTTTTTTTCTTGAATGTGTTGGGCTGGCACTGACCAAGGCATGGTCAAATTTGTGAAATTTGGAGATAAGGTATTAGTGGGAAGAACTTTGAGAAAGCCATAATCAGTATTGCATGGAGCAACGTAGCAAATCAAATAGTAAATTGAACCTGAGTGATTGGCGTTAACCTGGAGAAGATACAATGACAAATCGCCCTTTGATGCGAACTTGAATGCCCAGGAAGTAAATCACCGTTTTAGAACTGCGTTGGAGGAGTTGTGGTTCAAATGTTGAAGAGTGAAAATCGAAGATCGATGGGCAATTCCTTGACGGGGGTGTTATTGAAAACACTAAAGGGAAAAACAAAGGAAAATGGAATCGCTCTTTGGGATGGCTTGTTGAATTATGGATTGAAACTCTTCATAATTGGAATATCCCTTTTGAAAATGTTGATTGAGTGGTAACTTCATTTACTATCCATTCATGTAAGTCGAATACTAAGTGTTGTTTGTTCTCAGTGTTGATCTAGTGAAGGTGATGCAAGAGATCTGATTCCTTTGGAAATCGAACTCCATGCCAAACCCAAACTATTATGTGTATTTAAATTTCCTTTGGGGATAGAGTTTTTTGAGGTTAGATGAATCAATGTTTTGTTGTCTCAGTTAAAATATGAAATGCATTTGCTTGGATGAAAACCTAGACTACACTGCAAATACTCCCAGATTGAAGATTTGTTGTAGATTATACCAATTGTAATGTATTGGTACTAAAATTCCAAATATGGAGATGGGCCCAACACATAGCAAAGGTAATTTGTGTATTATTCACATGGTAAATATCTCTGTACATTCATATTTGAATCTCGTTATAGAATGAATAGTGAATGACATGCAGAGTTAAATTATAGATGTGAATTTGTAGCACTCCAAGTACAGGAACAATTGGTTCATTACTTAAGCTAAATTGTTTATAATTATAAGAATTTAATTTTTCCTGTCACCTAAAAAGAAGGAGTTTTGGGAAGCTCGCAGTTTGTTGGTAGCATTAACAGCCTACCGGCTTTGATTTTACATCAAGTGGTATCAGAGCAGGTTGATTCCCTTTGGAATGGGATTGAGAAGATAGTTGGTTGTACAAACTGTAGAATTGTAGCCAACAAAAGGAGTGGAGAGAATTGCAACAACTTGCATTCCAATGAGATCAGATAGGTAATTTGGTATTTTTATTTTTCAGCTAATTTGAGAAGGAATGTGTTGAATACAGGTAGCAACAGTGGAAGATATGGTGACATAGATTACAATTAAGATAACTGTAACAGATAATAAATGAAGTTCTCAAGAAGGTGAGCTAAGTAAGTACAGCAGCCGGAAGAGAAAAGAGTGCTCAATGAGGTTCTAGGGGAGAGAACCATAGAAATACCAAAAGGCTAAGCTAGGAGAAGGCTTATTGAGGTATTGGGTGACACGTCAATGGAGAGGGATTTTTACATAGCCTTGTTTGTAGCTCACAGTGGGAAAGAGGAAGATCACAAAGGGAGAAGGAAAATGACTATTGATAGTCATATCAAAGGTTCAAGGGTAAGACACATAAAGATGAATGATGAGGAGTATGATAGGGAACTAGTTGAAATTAAAGTACAACTTAGTGTACTAATGGAGCTGCTACATGAAGGTGAAGAAGACCAAAGGTGCAGGTGGATTCTATAGAAAAAGGTGAAATGGCATATGTTGCAAGTAATGTTGAAGCATAGGTTGAGTGCTCAGTTGAGGAATGAGAAACTCAAAGAAGTTGAGTTTAAGCAGAGGTTAATCACAGAAGGATAAGTTCACTTTTGTGAACCTGAACAAGGACCAATCCTTGGAGAGGATGATGGTGATGTTGCTGAAGAAAGACTTGTTAAAAGTCTCATGGAATGTATGGAAAGATGAAAGCAACATGAGGATGTGATGAAAACAACATAAAATGAGGCTAGAGAGCCTTATGTTTTTAAATCTAACAATTTTTGTATGCATGCAAGTGTTGCAGGTATCAAAGGTGAAGGACAGTCACCAAGAACTATCACAAGGTTAGAGGAAGAAAAATACTAAAATTCCATTACAAGAGAAAGAAATACAAAATTGTCTTATAAAGGAAATCAAAGTGAAGGTCATACAAAATGGACAAATGTAGCCATGGGAGAACATGTTGTTGCAATGAACAGGGACACATTGGTTTACCAAGAGAGGGGTCGAGGAGAGGAAGAGAAAAATTTATATACAATGATGATGAAATTTGATGAAGAAATCAAATTGTTGGAAAGGATGCCGAGAGAACTTGAGAGTGGAATTTTATTTCATTCAACACAAGAGGATGATGACATAAATGAGAAGATTCCAACATGTGAAGCAAAGGATGACAGTATTGGAAATGCCTATTTCAATATAGAATTAAGAATATCAAAGTAATGGCTGGAAAAAAGACACATGTGATGAGCATGGCATAGAGGTTGCAAATGCAAGTCAACTTAGTTTTACTAATTGGGATGAGGAGTTGAAATTCTTGGAAGAAAGATTGTTAGATTCAAAGGTGCAAATTTCAACATGCACAATTGGGATTGGAAGAAAAGAGTTTTATCTTGAATGATATCAAGGTGGATGAAGCTGAAAGACACAATCAACAAATTGTAAAGAAGGTATGTGAGCCAGAATTGAATAAGAGTTTTATGACTCTTATGCAATAGGAAGATGTGCAACAAATTAGATATGACAACAGGAAGTTTCAGCTAAAGATGGAGTTGGATGATGAAATTGACAAGCTATTGATGTTGATGAAAGGGATGTACAAGAGAAGGTACAATAGGAAGAGGAGGACAACCAACAACAAAGTACAATTGATTGAAAGACATTGTATTAGCAAATCAAGTGAACAACAACAACATAAAATTTGGAGCCATGGAGAATTGAAGGCAACTACAGTAGGAGCATGACATCAACACAAAGGAATGAATGAACAACTACAACACAATGTATGGGATCCTGGAGGATTCAAGAATTAATGACACATGACGAGGAGGTCATGAAATTTTTCCACTTTGGGAGTCTGATGCAGGAGCATCCTAACTTCCAACCCATTAAGCTTGTGGAAGACAGTGCAAAAGATGGGTCTTGACATTTGAGAATGATTATGTTTCCTTAGTGTAAATAATTATATTTTCTAAGTTATTATATAAATTCTAGAGAGGATGAGTCATAATATAGAAGATTTGAATGGGTAGAGTTGGTTGTAGTGAATCTGCCTTGTCATAGGAATGATAGATTGTAGGGATAAATCTTAGCAAGATCTTAAGATCAATTTGGCAAGATTATAGGATCTAAACAAATCTATTATTGTTTCTAAGTTTAATTAATCAATGTAAGCCTATGGAAAAAGAGAGAGGTAGATATAGAGGGTGAGTGTGAGAGGAAAAAGAGGCAAGGATGAACATGCCATATTGTATATCAGGCCAAGTATAACGTATATTTGAATTTGATTAATGGATAATATCTTCATATGTTTTTGGGTTTTGAACATCTCTATTTATGTTGATATTGGGATGTATGTCTTTGCATGAGTGTAAATGGAAAGCTAACTAAGTCTGTGATTACTTACTCTAAAATTTACAAGTGATTCAGGTATTGGAACAAGTATTCCCAATAGTGATCAGTAGCTACAAGAATCTGCAATTCTCGTGAAGAGGATTAGAACCTCTTGGGAGAATCGAACTGAGGATTTGATTGTCAAAGTTTGAGTTGATGGTATGGATGTTAAATCAGTGCTCGGTGTTGTTAAAACACTATTGAAATATGGGCATCGAGGTGAGGGAATTGTTTTCCTCACATAGTAATTAAATTGGTTGAATTACTCTGTGTTATGGATTGATTACCTCTGTGTTTAATTGTAGAGTTAAATTCTATTAAATGTATTGAGTTGTGGATTGGGTTTGTGAGGGGATTGCTCCGCGTTTATAAATATTGGTGTTGACAGACCCGAATGGCATGTTAAGAAAGTAAGGGAGAATTCCCGATGACAGGTCCCAATTAGACATTTTCACGTTTGGTGTAGTGTTTCCCGCGAGTATATGGGCCTCGCTTCCACTTGGAATTAAAAGAATAAAAAGGGGAAAGACAACACACTGACCTCCAAAGAGTTCTAATTAATCCTAAGGATAAAGATGCACCTGAGTCAACAATCCATGCCTCGTGATCTATATGTGTTCTTAAATAATCCAAGTACACATCCCTTCCTTCATCTGTGGAGGTTTTTGTTTCTGTAGAAGGGACATCATCAGATCCATTCCCTCTCTCAACACTTTTGGATCTACATTGTTTCTTGTAATGCCCTTCTTTTCCACATATTTGTTAGGATGCTATATTATTTGCAGTGAAAGTCTAGTCGAGGTGGATCAAATAAAAGTTAAATTCAAAGGTTGAGGTGGTTCAACAAGATAAATTAAAAGTCAAAGAAATCAAAAGCAAGTCGAAGAGGTCAACTAACAGGAGGTTGACAGGCGGGCACATGGAAACCAACTGAAGATCGAATGGAGTTCGACTGGTAATCAACTAGTAAATCGACTTAGAGTTGAACGTAACAGAATATTGAGATTCACAACATTTGTATCCAATGATATGTGTGGATCTGTAGCCATTTTTTGGGTGCCATTCTTTATGGTTTTTCCTATTGTAAATCCTATAAATAAGGCGTGTTGTAATGTTGTAAAAGTCAATCTTTAGAGAAATACTTTTAGAGGTTTTCGATCATGTAGATGTAAGTCGAATTGGCTACAGGGTTGTTTTTGTGTAGACCAAGAAGGTATGATGTCGATTGTGTCTTAGGTGTAGACCAAGGTTAGACATGTAACCTTTTATTCTGAACGATTAAGACAACAAGAGAGAAAAACACTCAAGGAATGTTTGTTTCTCATTTGGGTTTCCAGGGTAAAATATCCATGTATTGTGTGTTTTCTTTGTCATTTACTTTCTTGACTAAATATTTCTTCCTCTCTTCTACTAGTTTTAGAGTGGAAGTGTTCCTCATTTCCTAACATGTGGTATCAAAGCTTAGTTTAACAACCTTGGATCTAAGCTAAACCCTAGGTTCGATAAGATTCTAAGTTAGAAATCCTTATAAAGTGTTCTTAAAGAATGACGAGTAGCTCAAGAATAGAGATCAAAAAATTAAATGGCCATAATTTTGAGCTTTGGAAGATCAAAATTGAAGATATCCTTGTAGATCGAGAAGAATGGGAAACAGTATGTCCAGGTACCATTCTGATGGGTATGCGAAGGGAAGAATGGGAGAAACTCGAGAGAAGGGTAAGGAGTATGATTCAAATTTGTCTTGCATATTTGGAACTGTTAAATGTCTCAGGTGAAGATTTGGCCAAGAAACTGTGGGACAAGTTGGGGAGCTTATACCAGTCAAAATCCCTAGTAAATAAGTTGTTCCTTAGAAATAAATTGTATCTTCTAAGGATGAGTGAGGGTGATTCAGTGACTAAGCATTTAAATGTGTTTAATACTATATTAATTCAATTATCTACTGTGGATATTAAAATCACTGAGGAGGAGAAATTTGTTATCCTATTATGCTCTTTTCTAGACTCCTAGGATAACTTATTCATGGTTATATGGATTAATTCAACCACATTAGTGCTAGAAGATGTGGTTTCATATATACTATTAGAATAAATGAGAAGGAAGAACATGGAAGGATCGACCAAAGATGCATTAGTGGTAAGAGGTCAACTGGTTCATAGAGAAAAAGACAAATTCTTCGGTAGAAATTCTAAGTCAAAGGGTAGATATAAATTCCCTATTCAGTTGACAACAAGAATATGTTGGAAATTTGGTAAAGTTGGTAATTAGAAAAGGGATTGCAAGTCGAAGGAAAGAGAAGCCAGTACATGATCCGATGAGAGCCAGTTGAATAAAAGAAAGATGACTCCAAATAAGGGAGGTGATGTGTACCTAGCGTTAACCAATACACAGTTGGATCAAGATGTTTGGTTGATCGACTCAAAAGCATCCTATCATTGACACCACATAGAGAATGGTTCTGTGAATATGAACGATATGAAGGAGGAGATGTGTTCTTCGGGCACAACTCGACAACCAAAATTATCGGACGAGGAAGAGTTCGACTAAAACTATAAGATGGGAGGAGTAGAACCCTTCCAAGTGTGCTACACATTATGGGTTTATAAAGAAACCTGATATTTTTCAGCAAGATGAGTGATGCAGGGGTGCACACTCTATTTCATAAGGATACGTGCAATGTGGTCATAGGTGTGATGGCCTTAATAAAAGGAGTTAAGATTGAAACCATATACAAGTTATTAGGTAATTTCGACTTGACTGGATGAAACAACATCATTGTTCCTGATGTTGAATAGACCTCAAATCAAATCGACTCGACTCGGCCTAAGTCGATTCAACCTGACTCGACAAGTCCTCGTCAAAATGACCCAACAATGTTATTGTTGGAATACTGAGAGGGAGGGGTGAATCAATCTGAGCAATTTTCTATCTTTAACCACAACATAAAATCTTTAATAACAATCAATATATCATCAATACCATAATTCAGTGCATAAACAACACATAAACACAATACACCCGAATTTTATGTGGAAACCCAATGTGGGAAAAAGGGACAGAATGATTTTCTTATTTATCAAAGAGTACATTCATTGGAAGCACCAACTTCCTATTTCTCCAGCTACAACTAGAAGGAGGCTCCGACCCCCTATTTTCAGGCTGCAACCTGAAGGAATCTCCAACTCCCTAATTTACGAGCTCCAACCGGAAGGAGGCTACAACCCCCTTTCATTGCCCCATCTAACCACCCTGAAATATAAATGTAGACCAATCTTTCACTACATCTGTCGTTGTAACTAATAACATGTTTCTCCTTTGTTTATGATACTTATGTTTATGATCGGCTCCTACAAACTTATTCCTTTAGTGGACTTCATTGACCTAGACTTATTAGTGTTAGATCTACTAATTAGTATTCACAACAATGATTTTCCAATTGACTCTTCTCTGTGTTTTAATGAGGATCTCATGATGACATTCAACTCAAATAGGATATCATGATCACATGAAACTCACATGAAACTTGTTAACTTTTGTTTACAGTTACTTTAACATAAAACTGACATGCAAATTGTTAACTTTTGTTTACAACTACTTTACCTTGACATGCAACTTGTTAACTTCCTCTTCAAGGGTTGGCATCATTAACAACCAATCTTTCAATAATTCAATGACAACCAATCTTTCAATAATTCAATGGCAGCCAATACTTCAACAATCTTCCCCTTTGGAATTGATGGAAACACTTAGACACAACACTTAGACATGGTCGATGACAACACTATGCTCATGCTAGCTCCCCCTATATTCATGTCTCTTCTCTTCATTTCCATGCCTCTATTTTTCTCTCCCCCTTTGAAATCAATGGCAAAGTGTGACTTCTCCTTGGGGATGCTCCCCCTGAATATAAACCTATGATCTCTACTGATGTTTCTCTTCACAGTGCTTCCTTATGTACATATATGATCAAAAGAATTCAAAAATCATTAAAGTCTTTCATTATTATTGTTTCTCTCCCCCTGTATTACTATGCCAACTTCCATGTAGATCATTTTGGGGATAAAACTACTCCTATTTTCTATCGAAAATACTCAAAAGTCTCCCTCAAAAGTGTTGATGTTTTGGTAGTTGCGGGAGGTATTAACCTCCACGTGAAACCTATGACTTGGAATAGAATATTTCGGAAGCAATTGAACCATTAAAAGTATGTGTGGAAACCCTACAATACAGGTCAGCCTAGAAGAATAAACAATATTAGAATATTATCTTCCAGAAATACAAGTCGGCCCCACACGGAAAAAGATAAACAAAAAATATAATTAGTAGAAAGTCAGGTCGACCCAGATAGAAAAGTCAATGGATAGGTTAATATAAATAGAGGAGGTTTTAGCTCATTTGTATACCCAGTTAGAGTGCAAGTCATCTGGAGATATGCAGTTGCAGCTGCAAGGAGGAATAAGGGTGTATGGTCATCTCTTGGTCTTGGTCTCTCTCTAGCGCTATCAAGTGATATTGTTGGTGACTTTCTTGGTGATTATCTTGGTGACATTCTTGGTGATACTCTTGGTGATATTATTTCTAATTATGGTGCAAGTCTAAGAGAGTAGTGTAGTTGAAGTTGATGCAGTTGTGTATGGTACTTGTTCTATGGATATGGAGACTCTCTCTCTTGTATGCACTACCCTAGGAGAAGGAGCGCTCTATTTTTCTTGAGTTGTTTCTACAATTAGTAGCTAGGTTTTATCTGTTGGTTCTAGAGTAGGATTTCTAGAATTATTCTAAGTAAAGGTTTGTGTGCTCGGGGGTGGCATATGTGAATTCTTATGGTTGGGTGACAATGATGTGACATTATCTATAGTTAAACGAGCATACCAAAATTTTAACATGGTATAAGAGTTGGTTTACTTCGTAATAGTCTAACCGTTGGAAGGAATATCCATAGTTTCCCCATTGTCAATCTCATTAATCACTTACTGAACTCACTAAGAAGGTCGCCTAAGTAGGGCACATCTCTTCCCTAGATCAGATCTGTAAATTTATGAAGTTGAGAAATTAGGGTTTACTCATAAAACCCTAGGTCTATAGTTCCACATGGTTATTGATCCAGGTGGATATCGGTGGTCACCTACCTTTTCCAACTCGCTCAAAACATTTTCTGGCAATTTTGGCAATTTACTATTTTTAGCAGTTTTTAACTTCTTGGGCCATTTTGAGGGCCTAAATGAAGGTTTTTCGGGATAGAGCTTATCAATTATATTCAAAGGCTCTAATTGAGCCCCCAAAATGAATCTCCTCAACGATACCTTTCCAACGGGCTATCATGCGCCTAAAACGGAGATCGTATGCAAAAGTTACAACCTTGAGAAATTGATGTACTAACTTACCCAAACGGGGCCCACATGATTTTTGGTGCTTCATCTCCTAGAGTTAGGTTTTTGGATGTCTAGGGTTTTTGAAATTCCTGTTTATTGTAAAAATTCCTTCAGAGCCTCATTTTAATCATCTTCTTGCAAATGAGAGCAACCATCACATCTCTTCTCAGAGATAAGATTCCACCATTCCATCAAGCTTGTTTTCCACTGCATTTTATAGTTTCAACTTATTTCCTTATTGAATAGAAAGCGAGTTTTACTATATCTTTGTTATTTTGTGTTAAGAATATTTTAATAATTTGTATTCATTTCTTTCTGCTCATAAAATCTGGATAAGTGATATAAGAGCAGTCTGCTCCTTGTCGTCTTAATGCATGTCCCCAATGAGGTCAGGGCACAAAGAATTGGGTCTCAAGCTTGTTTCTCTTCAGAACAAAATCTCTCACACACCCAAGCGACCTCTCGTGGAAAGAGAAAATAAATATGACAGGACAAGAGATCCTTTCAAAATGTTTCTTGAGGAATCCTTCATGCAATAGAGGAACGAGATGATGGATAGTTTCATGCAAATCCTTCGGTGACTACCAACAAGCGACGCATCTTCCTCAAGCAGAGGTGCCACCCCCTTCAAGGTGTTATAACCCTATAATTTATAGGATCAACTGTTGATTGTATTTTTGTTCCCTTCAGTGTTTTTGATTTGCAGATACTACTGCATTACAAAAAAGAAAAAGAAAAAGAAAATAAGAAAAGAATAAAAGAGGGCATAAAAGAAATTAAATGAAGTCCCATGCAATAACAATGACTTGGTCCATATAGTTTAAGCATGGCCAATTCCTTTTAAATTGATGTTGATAGTATTAGTGAATAATATTGACTAAACTGTCTAATCTTAGTCAAGACGATAGGTTAGTTAGTGAATAAATTTGACCAAACAACCTAATCTTGGTCAAATATCCCCTAGGTAGAGTGTTTTCTTAGTCCAACAGTCTAAGATGGGCTAAAGGTGCAAATGATGTAGGGTAGGACATAGGTTAAACAATTTCTTTTCAATAAATATGTATGATGATTGATGAAAAATGCAAGATTTTGGATGATG
>SNQJ01S0022767.1:41673-67077 GCA_010110895.2 Picea sitchensis
GGTTGAGGTCATCCAAATGACTCAACAACGGTCTTCCCCAAAATCAGCATGAGATATTCAACACATCATCATTAGTTACTACATTTCCGCATCTTGTTAGATTAGTTAGTTAGAATCAGACTCTTTCACGTCCTGATCATTAATGACAAGGTCGTTGTAACTTTTATTATAAATATTTCTCACTTAGAAGTAGGAAGGGTTCTTGATCTTTACACCCGAGCAAGCTCTTGTTGTTGTAATTTGTATCAAGAAGTTATTCCAATAATACAAAGAGAAGTTTCACAGGATTCTTGTGTGTCAAATTGTTGGTGAAGTTCCCTCTGTCTGTGTACAAGTTTTTTCTTTCTCAGTTATCATATTGTCTTTCAAAAATCTAATCTTTAAAAGAAGTTAAAGTTGAAGAATTTACCATTGTGTACTATGTTCTTAATCTTTTACAGATTTAAATGTTTTTCCTCTGATGTTATAACAAAGAAATTCTTAAATTCTTTTTGTTTTAACTGATATCTCACCTTTTCAGGAATACACCATTTTGTTTTCTAAAGAATCCAACATTAGCACTATCTCGCCATGTGAAACGAATCTTGTAAAGTTGTCTTTAACTTCTATCTTTTAAAAGCAGACCCCATAGCCCAATGGAAGCGTAATTGATATTCAACCACTTCATTCAAAAACAATACAAACAACTCAGTTATATTCTTTCTAACTAGCCTAAAATCTTTAAAAACTCAAACAGATCTAGAACTCACAGAGAGATCCCTCTCTAAAACTAGTAGGGCTAGCTTCCAGTTTTGAAGCGGTTGGTTAAGGTTACCTCTGATAAGTTTCTTCTTACCTCATAACAAGCTCTGGGAATTTACAGAGTGATAAAACAAGGTACAAATCAACTTCAATATTCCTATATTTGAAGGTCAGATAGATGCAGATACTGTAGACAAGTGGTTGAATCTACTAGAAGGGTATTTTTCTGTCCATAACTTTTCAAATAAAGAAATGATTACTTTTTCACTTCTCAAAGTCGTTCCCCATGTCAAATATTGGTGGGAAATTTTCTGTGAGAAAAATGAAATAGAGGAACCCTCATTATTTACAGTCGCGACCACTTGGGAATCCTTTTGGGATGCTATTAAGGAACAATACTACCCTATCGAAAGTTATGACGAATTGTATACAAAATGGACCACACAATGGCAAGAAAGGGACCAAGCAGTGCCAAAGTTCACAAATATCTTCCATACCTTGTGCACCAAGCTAGGTATCAAATATTCAGAGTGACATCTGGTGCTCAAGTATCGCGGTGCTCTACATAGATGCATCCAAAACAAAATGGGATTTCTGGACATCTCATCCTTGGGTGCGGCCTACCAATATGCCGTCAAAATCGAGCAGAAGCTCAAACAAAAGACACAGAAATTTGGGTCTGGGAACTCCTCACAGTAAAATCTAGGAAGGAGCAGCCCCAACCCACAAACAAAAGGACAGAGAAAAGATGGAAAGTATCATAACAACCATTCCAAGCTGCAAGAAAATAAGAATACGAGAAAGACAAAGAAAGATATTGAGAATTGGTGGGACTTCCATAAGAGTCCTTGGCATAACACTATTGACTGCCACTCAAAGTAGTCGTTGGTGGCCGAAGTGAAAGCCTCTGAATTAGATGTGGGTTCTAACTTTGAGTCAGAACCAGAAAGGGGAAAATGAATCATTAACATGGAACCCAGTGCCACCGTTTCTACCACCAAGCTCCAGCCTGGTGAACCAGACGAGCCAAAAGAAGGTGAGCGCCTCTTCCATTCACATATGTGGGTAAAAGGCACCCCACTTCACTTCATCGTTGATAGCGGTAGCCAGAAGAACCTCATCTCAGCAGAGGTCATCAAGTGGTTTCCCCTACCGACAATGACACACCCACAACCCTACACCATTGGATGGCTCTGTCAAGGAAGCGATCTCTGCATCAGCCAACAGTGTCGATTGTCGTACGACATCAATCCCTTCAAAGACGAGGTATTGTGTGATGTTTCTCCTCTCGAAGTTTGTAATGTTCTTTTGGGCCAATATTATTTATGGAAACGTCATGTTGTATATGAGTCTAGGCATCGTAGTGTTATTATTACTTTGAGTAGGAAATTGTACATGATACCCAATGCAATCCCTCCTAGTGATATTTCTTTGATCTTTGCCAAGAAATGCAGGAAGGTCATCTCTCAGACCAGGAAATTTTTCTTCTTCGTGATTCTCTCTCAGAGTGAGTGAAAGATCACAGTCACATCCAGGGCCTCCCTGACCAATATCCCCACACAACAAAAGTAAGTGGATAAGGTCGTGGAAGAATACTTAGATATATTATCCTCTCCTACCAGGGTACCTCTACACTGCCAGGTCAAGTATCCCATCGATCTGACCCCAGGCGCACCGCTACCCAATGGTCTAGTCTACCACTGCTCTTTGTTAGAAGACAAGGATATCAAGAGGCAGATCCAAGAACTACTCCACAAGGGGCACATACGTCCCATCTCATCGCCTTGTGGGAGCCCAATCGTGTTGGTGCAGAAGAAAGACGGGACCTGGCGACTCCGCATTTATTACCGGGCCCTGAATAAAATCACATTTTGAAACCGGTACTCGATTCCTCGAATCGATGACCTCCTTTATCAACTCATGAGGGAAAAATACTTTAGTAATATTGATCTGAAGTCTGGATACCACCAGGTCCCAATAGAATAGACATATGTATGGAAGACCGCCTTCAAGTCAAAAGAAGGTATTTTTGAATGGATGGTCATGCCCTTTGGTTTGAAAAATGCTCCAGCAACTTTTATGAGGATTATGGATGATATCCTACGAAATTTCACCAATAATTTTTTAGTGGTGTATCTGGATGACATCCTCATCTACAGCAAGACTTGGGTGGAACACTTGCAGTATATTCAGCAGGTTTTGCACACCCTGCGACATCACAAACTATATGCAAACTTGGAAAAATTCTCCTTCGGTATGGACAGGGTCCATTACTTAGGCCATATCATTGATCAGTGCATGTGAATCCAACCAAGATCCAGGTCATCCGTGACTGGCCAGCCCCAATAACACTCACTAAACTTCGAAGCTTCTTAGACCTCACCAATTTCTATCATAGGCTCATGTTGGGATTCTCTCATATCGCATGGGCTCTAAGCCAAGTAACCAAGGGTGGCGGTAAGGAAATATTTGTGTGGGGTCTGTCCCAACATCAAACCTTCGATGACTTGAAGAAGCATTTGTACTCATCCCCAGTACTTTCATTACCGAACCTGCAACATCCCTTTGAGATCGAGACAGATGCTTCAAACTATGTTGTAGGCGCCATTCTCACTCAACACAAACACCCTGTGGCATATCATAGTGAGACACTATCAGATGATGTCCGTAAGTACCCTACTTATGACAAAGAAATGTACTCCATTGTGCAAGCTTTCCGCTAATGGAGACATTACATTCTTGGGAAGGAGACAATCATCCACACCGATCACAAGCCACTACAGTTCATGCACACCCAAGGAAAATTGCAGAATGACCACCATCATAAGTGGTCCACATACTTACAATAGTTCCACCTCAACATCAAGTATAAAACATAAAGTACCAACCAAGTTGTTGATTTCCTTAACCGACCTCCAATTGCGACACTCACCATGGTGCTAGAAGCTTGTGGCCACAAGACCTCTAGATGGCCCCACCTCTACGAGACAGACCCTGACTTCTCCACCACCTACCAAATGTTGGGTGCCAACTCAGTGGTCGCTAATTTCCATATTCAATATGGGTTGTTGTGTCGTTTGGGCCATCTCTCTGCATTCCATCAAGCGAGTGCGCGAAGATGATTTGGGAATCTCACTACAGTCAAGTGGCAGGACACTTTGGCATCGAAAAGACAGTGGAAGTGTTGCAGAAACATTTCTACTGGACGAAACTTCGATAAGATGTCTGCAAGTATATCAGGTCCTGCACCGCCTACGCTATTTCCAAGTGGACCACTAAGAAACAAGACCTGTAGACCCCTTTTCCTACTCCTGATAGGTCATGGGAATCCATCTCAATGGACTACATGTCGAGCCTCCCATCCACCAAGAGGGGAAATGACTGTGTTTTTTTGGTTGTTGATATCTTTTCCAAGATGTCGATTCTAGTCGCTTGCAAGAAGAACATCACAGCAGAAGCCACTGTCAATATCTTATTTGAACGAGTATGGGTACATTTTGGGATCCCACAAACCATTATCTTAGACCGTGGTAGTCGATTCCTCAGTACATTCTGGTTGAGCCTCTAGTCACTATTGGATACCAAGCTCACAAAATCCACTGCCTTCCACCCCCAGACAAATGGCCAAACTAAGTTCGTCAATCGGATGATTGTACATATCCTACGCATGTACAATTCAAAACACCCCCACACATGGGATGAGAATCTTCCCTATGTCCAACATAGCTACAACTGAGGCTTGCATAGATCAATTGGCCACAACCCCTTTCAGGTGGGGTTTGGATTCCTTAGCTGACTCGTCCCATGCTCCACCAAAAGATGACAAAGACACCCGATTCATTGAGCGGATCCATCAAATCTGCCAATAGGTTAAGTATATTCTACAAAAATCTAATGCCAAGTACAACCAGCGCCATGATCAACATTGGGTGCCACATAAGTTTCAGGTGGGAGACAAAGTTTGGTTTCACTTTCAAAAAGAACGCCTTACGGGGCCCCATCGGAAGCTTCGCCCACTCTGTTATGGGCCATACACCATCACCATGGTTGTGGGTGACAATGATTTTGATCTCAACATTCTCCCTTTCCTTGGCCTTCACCCAGTCTTCAACGTGGCTCTCCTTCGACCATATTTACCACCATTATTGGACACCTTAGAGATAGCAGAGCAGTTGACACCAATAGAGATCAAAATTGAATGCATGCAATCGACATCCAATGATCATATTGTGGACACACATATCAATTTCACTCGACATCAAAGGATCCAGCTTTATCGAGTCGTCAAAGCAGGGCATCTCCTGCACCAAGGCAAGTGGCTCACCCGGGGCCAAATTCAATAGAAATTTCCTCATTTGATGGGGGGACTCAACGCAATGGAGAAAATTTATTCCTAAGGATGGAGGATTGATCCAGGTGGATATTGGTGGCCACCCACCTTTTCCAACTCGCTCAAAACAATTTTCTAACAATTTTGGCAATTTACTATTTTTAGAAGTTTTTAACTTTCGGAGCCATTTTGAGAGCCTAAATGAATGTTTTTTTATCTATAGCTTCTCAATGATAGTTGAAGGCTCTAATTGAGCCCCGAAAATGAAACTCCTCGACCATACCTTTCCAACGGGCTATCGTGCACCTAAAACAAAGATTGTATGCAAAAGTTACGACCCTAGGAAGTTGATGTACTAACTTACCCAAACGGGGCCCACGTGACTTTTGGTGCTTCATATCCTAGGGTTAGGTTTTTGTATGTCTATGGTTTTTGACATTCCTATTTATTGTAAAAATTCCGTCATATCCTCATTGTAATCATCTTCTTGTGAATAAGCACAATTGTCACATCTCTTCTCAGAGATAAGTCGCCACCATTCCAACAAGCATGTTTTCCACTGTAATTTACAATTTCAGTGTGTTTCCTTATTGAATAGAAAACCAGTTTTACTATATCTATGTTATTTTTTGTAAAGCATCTTTTAATAATTTGTATTCATTTCTTTAAGATCATAAAATCCCGATCAATTATGCACTATGGCACATATTAGATTGATCATACAAATATTAGATTTAGTATTTTTCAAGGTTATGCCTAAGTGTATAACCTTCTGATAGTGTATAAATTTTGGTCTGTTACAAAGTTACAGGTATGTTTATATTGATCATACAAATATTAGATTTAGTATTTACATATGTGAAAAGGTTTATATTGCAAAAGTGTGGGATCGAAATAACAAAGTTGATCCATGCATGTGATCGACTCTTAAAATTTTGATCAACATATATATGATGACAAATTAGCCCTTGGAAATTTGAATATGATTCCATGTAGAAGAATAAGGTAGAAAATAAAAAGCGCTAACAGAACAACACTTGGAATGGATAAGCATGTGGTTTTGAGCCCGCGGTCACATAAAGGAAAGATAAAGTGCCTGGGGCTTAACTCTGTTTCATGTAGGAAAGCCAAGAAGAACAACATTACTATAATTGATAGAGGCTAAGAAGTTTGTTCACCATTGCAGCCACAAAGATAAAGAAGTTTGTACCAGTACCACTTGAGAATTTGATTCTTAATATAGTTTCCTATTAAAAAGATATTAAAGAAAAACCAAATGCATCTAATTATTTAAATTAATAAAGGAATAAATTAATTTCTATTGATGAAAGGGTACAATGGTTCATTGTTAAAAGATTCAATGGTTCAAATTCACACTAATTGGGAGACTATATAAACAAGAAAGAATGGTGAGAAGAAAGTGTATTTGCAGTCTAGATCAGAAGATAAAAAAGGAGAAGCAGAGTTCAAAAAGGAAAACTGAATATACTTATGCAGTGAGGGTGGAAGGGAGGAGAAAGGAAGGATTCATATCCTTTTCTAAGTAAAGTGTGAAAATAAGGGAGTTGGTGCTTCTACAGTTGGTGCCATAAAACAAGGGAGTTGGTGCTTCCTAGGGTTGGTGCCCTAAAAAAAGGGAGTTGGTGCTTCCTAGGGTTGGTGCCCTAAAAAAAAAGTGGTTGGTGCTTCCTAGGGTTGGTGCCCGGAAGAGGGGATTTGTGTCTCCAAGAGTTGTTTCTCTAATGAGGATTGGTGTCCTTCACAATCACATATTATTATTTATAAAATTTGTAATTATTGTTAAGTATATTGATATAATTGATTCTTAAATAACAAAGTAATAAATAATTGTTTAAAAATTTAATACTGATTCACCCTCCCCTCTCAGTATTTCCAACAATTGGTACCAGAGAAACGTTCCTTCAGCACGGTCTAATAACTAGAAGGTAGATCCTAAAAGTAATGGATCAACAAGAGGGAATGTCTTCCAACAAAGCACCATTGTTTAAAGGAGATGATTATGCTCTCTGGAAAATAATAATGAAAAGCTACCTTATGTCTCTCGGTTTTGATGTTTGGAAATTTGTAGAAAATGGGTACACTTCACTAGCTACTCCACCCATAGATACTGCAAGAAAGAAGATTTGCAATGACAACTCAAGAGAATTCAATTCCATTCTAGGAGGGTTAACAAAACCTATATTTGTGAAGGTAATGAATTGTAAGTCATATAAGGAGATCTGGGAGAAACTGGAGGTTATATATGAAGGAGGAAGCAAAGTCAAGGAAGCAAAACTAAAAATATACAGAGCTCAGTTTGAAAATTTGAAGATGAAAGAAGAAGAGAACATTGTTAAATATATTCATAGAGTAGATGAGATAGTTAACTCAATTAGAGCAGTTGGAGAAGAACTTAAATACAAACCCATTGTAAAAAATATCTTAACATCATTACCTATGAGATATGATGCCAATATTTCTACAAATGAAGACATACCAGACCTTGAAAAACTAATAGTAGATGAACTCCATGGAAATCTTACAGCGTATGAGATGAGGATGGGACAGGAAACACCATCAAAAGGAGAAGAAATTGTTAAGGCTTCTAAATAAAATAAGAATCAAGAGTAGATATCTAATGAATAGCAGTCAAACATATCGGATGTAGGAGAGGCCAACTTTATAAAGAAACTCCATAAAGGATCTGGAAAATATAAAGGAAAGTTACCCTTAATATGCTTCAATTGTGGAAAAATTGGACACTTTACCAATAAATGTCCCTATCCTAAGCAAGAGGAAAGTGATGATGAAAGAAATTTAAAAGATCAGAAGAAGAGAAAGACCAAATATAAAAGGAATTTCTACAAGAAGAAGAAAAATTTATTTACCCAAGAAGATAGTAGCTCATCTAAAGAAAGTGAAGAAGAGGAGCCAGAGCTTGTATTTATGGGAATGAAAACTCAAGTTGATAATCATTTGGATTATGAAGAAGAAGTGAACCTTGAGGAATAATTTATCCGTTCAATTAAAGAACTAAGAAAATCTAAAAAGCAAAACAAGTTACTAAGGAAACAACTTCTAAATTTTGAAGAAATTATAAAATCAAGAGAAAAGGAGGTTTCCAAAACCATTAGTGATTCAGAACAATTGATTATTCAGTTAAAAACCCAACTCCAAGAAACAACAAGAAAAGAATAAATATTGAATAAGGAACTCAATGAAAAACAACAAACATGTAAGATATTGGAAGATGAAATAATTCAACTAAAAGGGAAACTATAAAAAGAAGATATCCAGTCTAAGTTTGAAAACARCTCAAAAATCTTGAACAACATTATTAGAAATCAAAGATCATCAAATGATATGACTGGATTGGGATATGATCCCTCTACATAACAGAATAATGAAAAACAACCAATCAACTATGCAAATTCTCTTATGAACTCCATAAGAAGAGAAGAAAATAGGGCAAGGAAAATACCATTGAAGACTATCCCAAATAAAGAAAAATCTGCACTCCCTACTAAATAAAAAAATGACAAAAAGAATAGAATCATCATAAGGAATCCCTCTAATAGAAATCAATATATTTTCCTTGGATATTTCTATTCCTGCAATAATTTTGGACATAAAGCAATACATTGTAAATCTTATAGAAAGTACAATCCAATAAACGTTCAAAGATATGAAAACAATAAGAATAATGCAGAAAGAAGAAATTATAATTCATTCTCTCCCTTATAAAACTTCCATATTGAATGCCAAAAATGCAACAATTATGGTCATAAGGTGAGTGAATGTAGATTTTCAAATTATTCCATGAAGGCAAGTATCTCCAGCATCAAGGAAAATTATAAGAAGATATGGAGAAGAAAATTTAAAGTACAAAGGAAGAAAAATGATGAAGATATTACACCTAAAATTGATAAAATTGACAATAAGAGAATGATGGGTGAAGTGTCTGATAAGGTATATGAAATCAGAGTTATGCATATAAAGTGGATCAAGCTCAAGAAAATAAAACTCCTAAAGAAAAATGTAACACAATTGCAGAACTTGATAATGTCCTGCAAATAAATTATCCATTACCCAACAAATGGAAAATACAAAAAGAAAATTCTCAAGAAAAGGATAAAGAAGATTTTTTGCACAAAACAGTGATAGTCATGATGAAATTTCAATAGGAGATCAGCCAGAAGAATGTTATTAAGTGGTGGAGACTTACCAAGCATGGGTTCCCTAGTTAGAACACTTTGTCATTTGGTTCCCATGCAGAAGTTACTCCATAGGTATGGGAGTTCCTTGTAGTCTTGTTATGACTCTACATTCAAAACTCATTCTTCTTACTCAATCTCATTCTGACCACTACCTATGGGAATCCCTCCATTATATGTTGCTCATAACATCATACTGGAGTCTTATTTAAGCTATTTTCAGACTCCTTAAAATGAAAATATCGTCGAGTGAACTTGTATCTTTCACACTCGTTAAGTGGATTTGAAAGGACATCTATTTCGGTATAAGTTTAACCATTTTCTGGACCAAATAGAATAATCATGAAAAATGAATACTCTAGTCACCATTGGCTATAAGAGTTTTCCTTGGTATTTTTTATGCTTTTTTAGGACCAGGGGACTAATCTACGAAAAAGAACATTACTGGAAGTTTCTTTATACTTTCAAGTTGTAAACACATTTCATTACCATGTCTGCATTGTTGAGCCTAATTTCAGATCCCACTTTCTCATTATAAGCCTATTTCCCCAACAATTATCAACATTCACCAAGCAATGTCTTTCATTTATCCTTTACATCTTGACACCCTTTACCCCGAGATGAAACATTCCCCCGACTGTCCATATCCCACATGTGTTCCCTTGCATCGTGCACAACTATGTTCCACTGCATGGAACTTGTTGGCTTGCTCGCGACACTCATTTCCTCTCTTGTATCATAGTATTCTTCCACATCTAAAAAACAAAAAATGAAGGGCAGGAAAAGAATATTGTCCCATATCAGCAACAGTTTGTCGCCTTTGAACAGAGCACAAATTTTTTAGTCCATTCATCAAAGTATTGGTTTTAGTATGGCCTTAGGAATCTCTACTTGTTACTCGGAGCTTTACTCCTCCAACTGATTATTCTTCTAGGCCCTATGGATATTTTTTCAATGCCTCCTACGTCACAAACTTTCGGTCTTGTTATCCCCATTTTGTGGGATAACTAAGGAGATAACTAAAAGGTTATGGCACATTATTCTTCTATCCCCTTAGGGGTTTCTGTTTTCGTGGTTCTATGGCTGCGATTATGCTCCCGTGGTTTTGTTGTCATGATTCTTCTGCCGCTGTTTTTCTGCTTCGAATTTTCTCTATTGATAATACTTTCCAAAATAAACTTTCACAAATGGATATTCAATATGCTCAAAGATCATGTTCATAAGAGACCCTTGCTCTCTTATTTATACTTCTCCAAGTAGCTTCCTCTAGGGGTTAACTTCTAACCAACTTACCCAACTTCCTTATTTTGAGGCTAACCCACTTCTAACCACTTTGTCCACTTACAACCACTTTATCCACAAATAGTAAACTCCCCACTTCTAGTTGAAACTAATTTATTTTTAATTTTCTTCTTGTTGCAACCAATTAACCCTTAACTAACCACTTTGATTGGTCAACTTATTCTACAAGATTCTAGAATAATTTGACTTCTTTGACCTTCTAGGGGCTTCTAGATAAATCATGAGGGTTCTCCAACTTCACATGACCATAACTCTCTAACCGTGAGGAGTTATGTGACATTCCATATATAACCGAAAACAACATGACATATACTATCCATATGTAATAGTTTCTCCTGCAAATTCAATGATATTCATTACATTATTCCTCAATAAAACTTAGGTTCCCTAACCACACTATTGGGCTACTCAACCACCTAACCATTTGGACTTCACAAAGCATCTTCCTGTGAGGGATTTCACCATAAGGGGACCACTTTGAGAACTTTATTCAAAAGCGTCCTCCCGTGAGGGATTTCACCATAAGGGGACCACTTTGGAGTTTATCCATTTGGTTCTTCCTATCAACCATGACATGACATCAATGATACACCTCCATTTAAAATCAACACATCATTATGACACCACTTGCCATCAACCCTTTGAAAACAATTACATCAATGAAAATATAACCAATAATCAACATATCAATGACACAAACACATAATTATGATAATACTTGACATCAATCCCTTGACATTAATGACAACATAGTACAAAAATCTCCCCCTTTGGCATTGATGGAAACACCAACATTGATGTCAACACCAATCATTGATGGAAACACCAAGACATGGCAATGCTCATGATCCCTCTATGATCATCACTCCTCATCAATTTTCATCTCGCCACATCAACGTGACTATCTCTCCCCCGTTGAAATCAATGGAAAAGGGTATATCTCTTTAGGTCTGCTCCCCCTGATTGAACTGTCCCTGAGGCTGCTCCCCCTGGCTAGATTTTCCTGTGGGATGCGCTTAACGTATCTAATGAATATCTCCTCCTGGAATCATAACTCTATAACCAATCAAGGGAAAAATAATAACTCCCCCTGTGGGTATATCTCCCCCTGTCTTCTCTGCAACATTCTAGGTAATCACTGTGAAAAATATGTTACCACTATATTCTGCTTCTGATGTGGATGTCGTTGCTCTACCAGAACATTGATAAACTTATCAACAATAATGCATCAAGAATACCATGCTCTTCCTATGATGATCCTTGGACTTGTACATGCATAAACCATCTAAAATCGTGCCATACCATACATCAAGTGTATGCCAATCATACATACTATCTCATGAATCAATCCATGAAGCAAAGGATATGTCAACAATGAATAGTGAATCATGAACAAACCATCAACAATGTAAATCTTGTGCCATACCATGTTCCAATCATGCACAAATATTATATCACTAAATCTCATATCACTAAATTTGGAGCTATATAGAAGCATGGGCATGCATTTCCATTAGGTCACTTTCTACTATTTTGGTCTCTCAATTTACAAGTCGGGATTTGCCCATTTTACACGGTAGCCATTTTTATGTTTGCAAATGAAAATATAAATATGTAGACAAGTGTAAAATTATCTAAGACATCCTCAGAAATGTGAATCACTGAAATTGCAGGTGTGTTAAGACTAGGGAATTCATTTTAGTGAAGCTTGGAATGCATTTCTGCATAAGGGCATAAATTACAATTTGAAAGAAAAACATGTATAACTTAAGTGTGAATGTGCATTTTTAGATGCCAAGGATCTAAAAATATTAGATTAAGGTGTTATGAAACAATATAAACCCTAATCCTAATCATCTATATCATCATATATCGATAACATTTTCATCTACATCTGTCTCAACCTCTTCAACTTCTTAATCTAACACGTCTATTTGCTCCCTATGCCCATTGCAATTTGATTTTTTTTTTAAATTATTACACCAACATCGGACCTATGACTCACAATTCTTCGTTGATGGAATGACGATATTTCGATAGATGGTTTATGCCCATCTATCCCATTTCCATTAGGACTTGGAGCTCTCATGTGTCACCAATCCAACATACATTGTCGACCAGGGTGTCATGCATCCAATGAATCCATCGTGCCATATCGTAGGATCGCTAACAAAATCTTCCCTCAAGAGCATCACCATGTCGGCATAGGTTGTCGACCATAAATTCACAATTTCGATGGCATCTTCATCAGCTTTTCGACAGTACTTCAACGTGCCTATGTCGCAGTAATGGCCATCGTTGTCAGTAAAATGACAAAGAATTGGTTGTTGATGGTTACTTGGAAAATTCCACGTGGTAGACCAGTGTGTCGCAATATCGATAGTGCTATGCAGGTCGTAATTTTGAAGAAAATATGTTTCATAAAATCTCTCCACATATTCCACGTGGCATATTGTTACATTGGGTGTCCAACATATTGTTAGTCTCATTGAGAGTGTGACTAAAGGGGTTCAAATAATAGATGGAATTGGGTTTGTCAGAATCCAGACAGGAGTCTGTCAGATGGGCATCTGAACGGCTTCAAAAAATGAGTCGAATGTACTAGTGTGTATCTCTATTAGGATTCACTTTCCACACTCTTATTTTGGTTGTACAGTTTCTGGGGTGAACCTTTGGATGAAGTCACCAACACTTTTCTTCCCAATGTACACTCAAATTGCAATGGTGGAAAAAAATATTATTGTTGCTACATGGACTATCTGACATATTCCTCATCTCCATGTGCCTCTAAGTTCATTGTTGGATTGTGGAATTCTTATTCTCATCCCTCCTCTGAAATCAATATGTCTTATGGAATGTGGATTGCTTCTCCTAGCAATATGCCTCACAATGGCCTTTCTTCCCATAGAATAAGAATGCTTATGAGTACCAATAGTTGGAATCAATATGGCCTTTCCTCTTGAAATAGTGACATACAAGGGATGTCTTGTTTGGTGTAGACCTCTTGGTCTTCTTCTCCTTCTTTACCTGGTTGATTAGCTTGCCACTTCTTCTAAGTTTTGGAGTAGAACGAGTCTTTTCACTTTCTTCATCATTTCCCTTATATAATCGATGACAAGAAGGATGGAGTGGTATTGTGTTGCCTTCCTCATCTACTATTTCTCTCTCTTCTTGTGAGTATGTCATTTCTTCCATATCATTTCCCTTCAAAAATAAAGTCTTGTTTTTCATAGCCTTTTAATTTCCACCATCAAACCTAGGCCTTTATGCTTGACCATCAATGCARCTACAATGGGGCTTAGGATTCCTTGCCTTATTTTTCCTATCCCTTGAGAATTGTAACCCATCTACCTTAGTAGTTTTGAACCAATTTCTTTGGTATGCTTTTGAAAACCACCCAAGTTCTATTGAGAAAATTATATTGAAGATTAGCTTACCAAAGTTGTCTCGGTCATGGTTCTACCCTCAGTAGTGGCAATGGAAGATGAATTCTCTTCTTTGTGATCTTAGAAATATACTTCGAGCTTTGTCAATGCTTCTTCTTTTTTTTCCAACTCATGTTGTGGCTAAGTCACCATTAGAGGGAATGTATCCTCCTATAAATTGTCTAACTATATGGTCATCTTTCCCAAGTGTACAAGCTGAAATATACTCTTCTCCTAATATACCATAACGACATTGAGGGAGTCTTGGTGTTCAACAAATTGATTCCTTAGCAATGGCAGTAGTCTTGTCAAACTCTCAGGGTTCTTCTCCATATCTACCATCATATCGTTACACCTATGGACATGTTCCTTCAAATTCTTGTTCTCTTATTGAAATTGAGAATTGATGAACCTTAAGTCTTCTAACCTTTCTATGTTTTATTTACCCATGCTAGATCTGCAATATTCTAGCAGCGTGATCACAATCAAGGATTCAACTACTTTTATACCAATATGATTCATAAATTGTGGAATTATAACCTAATTTTTTTTTTCAAACCATATAATTTATAACTTATCAAACCGTTTGGTAACGATATTTGTAAAAAAAAATATCATTTATCTTAGGTGATAACCAATTGATTTCTTGTTACTACCTTTAAAATTTGGGAATAACTTTATTCCATTAGTGTTACATGTGAATCCCCCCATATGGGGTTTCCTCTCGTCGGAAAAGACATGAAATGGATGTGTGGTTTCAACACCCACTAAGTGGGCAGTGTACGCAACCTCTCCTACGTCCCATCAAAATTTGAAGGCCGTCTCCTATCTCAGTGGATTCATGTACACCATAAGTTAATGTGGATGACAGACCACAGTTATGATGCTCATTGAAATTACTCTTCCATTAATCCTGGTGATTCTCTTCACACAGATGAGAAGAACCACCACCTGGCTCAAGTCATTTCACAAAAAACATGCAATGAATTTGGTTCATTATGATCTGAAGCTGTTGATAGTTATGAAGGAAGTGGTGTCTACAGATCTTGATCCTCCCTCTCTGATTATGAACCAGGAAAACGATAGGTATCCACACTTCAAATCGACACATGGTTTTAGGGTTTGGAAGGATGCCCAACTCGACATGATATTCGATCAAGGAAGAGCTCCTCCAATTCGAGTTCTCATATTTAAATTCTCCATGAAGTGTTTAAAGGATGTTTACCATAATGATTCTAAGATCCCTATTCAAAATTATTCGGTTCTGCATTCTCTTTCCCTGTTTGCTCAATTTTTCCTTCTCCCTCTACACGCCCAGCTTCACCTCCTCTTTCTTCTTTCTCCCATGGAACCCCAAGGATGAAGACTTGGACGCCCAATTTCTACTCATTCTCGATTTTTTTGTGCTACTAAGGATTTTGTTGACAACTACTCTGCCTTTGTCCCTGATGACGCCTAGATAGCCATGGACACCTTGGAAGAAGAAGCTCGACTGGTTCGTGAATTCAAGGACGCATATGAAGTGAAATCTGAGGTTAGTGATATTGTTATGGATGTAGGTTACACATGTACCAGGAATTCCATCTTCTTTATAACGGTTTAACTATATTGGCATACCAAGAATCTTGTAGATTTGGGGTTGTTTCCTAAGGATCAGGACTTTCGACAGCTTAAGGGAAGAATGGAAACCCCTGTTCTTTATAACGGTTTAACTATATTGGCATACCAAGAATCTTGTAGATTTGGGGTTGTTTCCTAAGGATCAGGACTTTCGACAGCTTAAGGGAAGAACGGAAACCCCTGAGATAAAAAATTCCTGCATCTATGGAATCCTCACTTGGATGGACAATCAACTAGAAGGGACCTTCCCCCGCCAACAAACACTACATAGGCCTAGAATCATCCAATGTTGCTTCCCAAAGGAATACCTCTATTGTTGCTTACCCACAGGTTTTTTCAGGATCACTAATGATATTTTCAGGATCACTAATGATAGTTGCTTTAGTTTCAGTTTCTTTTTTTGTCAATGTAATCTAGATAGTCATAGGCCAGTAGTAGACACACATTTTTATAAGCATGCTAAAACAATTTTATTTTTCAAAACTTTAAGACTTGTGAACAACTTAATGGCCTGGTTTCCCCACTAGGGCAGGATTTTTTGATTTCCTAGAGACCATCATGGTCTTGTGGAGATGGTTTTTCTATGTGATCCTTGTATATTTTTTCAATAGTTAATACAACATATATGTACTTACAAAAAAAAAAGTGTTACATGTGCATCAATGACAATAATTGACAAGAAAAATATCATAATAGAATACTTAGAGAAACAAACTTTCATATCAATTATAGGGAACTAACAACAAACATAAATGGCAATGGAAAATATCTTTAGAAATACATGAAAAAAATTATACATGCTAATATACAACATGATTCATAAAAAAAGTGAAAATAATAATACAAGTAAATGATTAGAAACATTTTATTTTCCTACATAAATTTACATGAATTCAATTGAAAGTTCATGGTTTTCTCAAGAGTAGTTTTTATTAACTAATCATCCATATGTAGTGAATATTCCCAAAAAATTGGGATGCATAATCATTGATTTTGTGAAAATATTAAGAAAAATTATTATATGTTCATGGAAAATAATTATATTTAGGCTAAAAATATAAATGTATACATAACTACAGTCATAAATTAGGCTACAACGTTTTTCATTTTTAATGAAAATATGAAAAWTTTTAGCCTGAATTTCTTCAAAGAAAATTAAAATTAGCCAAATTGGTGAAATTTCGCTTTAAAAAAAACATTGKTATAGCCCACAAGATTCACCAACATGGATACTATGTAAAAATTTATTTCTAAACTATGCCTCTTTGTTCCCGGTCTTGTACAAAGATCTTTGTTCTCATAATGGTTATAARGAATCTATTCTTAATGTACCCTACACATAAACCCAATTGCAAACCTCTCTATTCACTATCCTTCAACAAGCATGTGACGATGATATGTTTGTTGGATTCAATTCTTGAGTTATTTTGTGTTTACATTTATCTGAAGGGCACACTCACACCTTCCCTTGTTTGGAAAAAACTTCATCATGTATTCAATCCCATTTCCAACTCCATCATTCACCTTTGTCTTTTAAAATAAGGAATGTTTATTTGAATACAAACATAATGTAAGAGGTTAAATGGAGTGATGGAATTCTAAACTCTTATTATGCAATAATGGAAGCAAATCAACATTGCTACACTCATCTAATTATCTAGGTATTTTCTAGTTCTATTCAATATCTTATTAAACCAACAATACACTTGTCATCAACACCCCAACAACAAAATATATAAGGCTCTAGTATCAAGGATTAGTGAGACACTCTATAATAAGAAATGTTAGTCCAACAATAAACTCAATATTACTTCTTTAGCATGCCTAAGATTCAAATGTAATCAAGTTGAGGTCCATCAAGAAAGTAGTCTTGGGATATGATTCATATAGTTCACTAATTCTCTGGTTGTAATCACTCTATAAACCCTTCCATGAATGAGTTCTTTTTAATCACCTTATCTTGGCCTTGACACCAAATTCAATTACTTATCATTGCTTTGAATTGAGATTCACTAGCATATATAGACACCATGAAAAGCATACCAACAATCCATTTTTGTTCGCCAAGATTATTTTATGCTTTGAGACATTGAAGAACTAACAGGATTGGGAGTAGTAGAGTGATTAAAGTAGAAATTACACCAATGAATAGTGCCATGTATGTAGGTTTTTTCATTTTTCTCCAGCAGTTGGAATAAGAAACAACTCTATTTCAATGATCCAAAATAGGATATGCATACACTTTTCAAAAAAAATCTCTATGTATCATGTGTGAAATTTAACCAAGCTTCCACTCCCTAGTCGTTTTTCCTTGGAAATATTTGAATTTGTTATATTCAATTCTTAGTGTATGATAATAAGACAAACCTATTAATATCAATGTTATCCCAAGGGATAATTCCATTCATTAGATGACAAAGAAAACAACTTAGAACAAGAGATAGTCTGCAATCAATATTCCAACCTCCATCCAATGCTCCTAGGGTCAAGAGAGACTCCCATCAAGATTAATATAGATGTACAATCTATATGGATATTTCTATAATATGTGGATGTGTTCATACATCCCCATAAATCCTCCCACTCTATAAATTAACAATTGTACAGACTATGGGAAGCAACAAACACCCATGGATGAGGAATTACAGTATAGAGGATGAATGAATACATCCACCAAGTAGGAATTCAACCCAAGAAATATGAAATTATCCTAGGCAATATGAAATCAACCCAGGGAAGTATGAATTTGCTCAGAGAAAGGGAATTCAATATGGTAATGGTAAAATTAGAGAGTATGAGGAAGGTTTGCAACTTGTAGGAGAGAGAAATTCACCCAACAACCAGAAATGAAACAAATTAGAAACCCCCTAAGCTATTGCAACAACTCCAAAATGAATCTCATCGATATACTATCTCATAAATAGAGGAACAAAGGATATTAAAGATATATTATAATATTTTTCTTTCTCGTGGAGACTGTAACTATGAAGGACATCCTCAAAACTGAAGTTGGTAAAGAATATTCAATGATTAAACAACATATGTAGTCATTAAAATATAGAAATATAGCTCCATTAAAACTCATAGACAAGAGAATAGTATAGCATTTAACACAACATAGAGAAATACATTCACTAAGACATAGTTTTTACCCTAGAAAACCAAATGGGAAAAGCAGCTTTCAATGGATGCTCAGATTGTTTCAACAATTTCTAGTTATAATGTTATTCATGGCTCTTTATCCATCCTCACCTCTCCTAGATAAAAGAGACCCTTTGAGAGTGAAAGTAAAAACCAAAATAGAGAGTTTTGGGGTAATGGGAAGGATAATATGCATGACCTTTCATTTCTCATTCCTCACTCTTTTCTCTCTTATTTGATTTTTCTTTTTCATTTAGATCTTTTTTCTCTTTTGTCTTATTCACTTTTACATTAGCATTGTCTTTCATAGTTTGTTGAATTATCTTGCAGGTACTAATTCTTACAACCATTCACTTATTCGGATCCATTTTGGATTAAAAATGAAACCATGAATAAATGACTAAATTGAGGTCATGGAGAAGACACAAGGGAGATTGAGATTTGATAGTCATGAAAGGTGATTCAAAACCTAGATTTGATAAAACAAGAAGGTAGATAAAACTCTTGAATGATCATGATGATTAATAGGTGGGAGGACACAAAATAGTGACTCAATGCATATACCCGGGTCAAGGGAGAGACTAATGACTACCTAGGTCCTAGACAAGACTTATGGGGACTTTAAAAATTGGGAGAACCCCAAACCCATAATAATTCCTTTATTTCCCTTGAGTTTTTTTTATTTTTAATGAWTTTTTTGGATATTTTCAATGTTCAAAGAATGAAAGAATCAAGAGAGGAGATGATTTCTCACATCACAAGAAAATTTAGGTCTAAATTGTGTTAGAAACCATGTGATGAAATGCAAGGAAARCAGAAGATATGAAATAATTAGTGAACACCCAAAACACATGCCCTCTCCCTAATGGTGATGATATGCATGGAATGGATGTGACAAAGAYAAACAGAAACAAGGGGAAAATGGAAACAAGCAATAAAAAGAAATGTGGGAAAACAAATAGCCAAAGAAAAGGTTGGGAGCTCTAATGGGAATGGCCAAAAAGATATAAGTGAGAATAATGAGGCTCATGATGCAAACTCAATTTAAAAGACCTTCTGGTCCTTTGGAAAATTCTTAGAATGGGTTCCAAACGAAAAAAGAGATTCTACTATAGAGAAACTCATCATAGGAAGGTTATGTCATTAAACATACACAAAGGTGAAGAAGTGAGTTGTGCTATCATACCAATGTCCAACGAGGGGGGGGAGGCTACAAAGAATTATTACAAAATGAGCTAGATAACTAAATTATGAAGGCCTAGATAAATTTGAATCACATAATTAATCTCAAATAAATATACACACAATAACACAATATGATATTATCAATGAATAACTAGTGCATACATTACAATGGATCTCACCTCCTCATATATGATTTCTCACTAAGCAAGTTATTTCTACTTATAAATGCGGGATAGACCACTCTACATAAAAGATGAACAAAATAATAAACTATAACCTAAAGTCATAAAGTGACTTTATTACAAATGTAAGCCTTATATCCTAACACTCCCTCTTAAGGCTTATAGCATTTAAAGCAAAACATACTAACTAAAGATAAAACATGTTGATTGAAAACTAAAACATTGTAACCAAATATTATTTAGAAGCTACTTCTTTGAAAATAGTTCTTGTACCAAGTAGAGATCCATCAAGTTTCCTCATAACCCTCACAAAGGTGTAGCTCCTAAGATAAATTCCTAAGTTCCCAAATTCCACCTCCTTGAACTCCCAAATTATGAATGTCTTGAATTCTTGGAGAACCATCAATGTTGAGATACTTCCACAATGCTCCATCAAGAATTAGCATGACCCTTGTAAGGGAATAAGTCCTAATATTCACAAAATACTAAAGTATTTGAGCATCCATCAATGTTAAAATTTATCTGCATTATATCCCTTTTTATTTTCAAGATCTGGACTTCTTAAAATGAGTAAAATGGACTTTCTTTAGTAAGGTCATAACCATTGTCAACATCTGGTGGATATTCAACAATGTCTACATCCGCTACATGTGGTTTGTCTTTTCACTTTCCCTTAAGAACATTGTTATCTCGAAATCTATAGTTTTGGGCTATGTGACTTATTTTCTTACAATAATGGAATTCCATCTCCCCAATGTCTTTATCCAATATACTACAATTGTATCTTGGGTATAATGTAGCCTCAGTTTGAGCATCACCTTTTGTATCCCATGCAATTTCACTCTTTTCTTTAGCTAAGTGAGTTGAATTCATGTCTTTATATTTCTACTTTGGAAGTAGTAGTCCCTAGGTCTTCACACTCACATATTAGACTCCATTCTCGGACTATCGAAATCACAAGAGTGGAAACCTTGTCTTTCAAAGGATCGAGACTCTTGATATGGATTTGGACTCCTAGACTCATTTTTTCTCTGATACCATATTACAGAATGAGCTAGATCACTAAATGATGAAGGCCTAGATATGATTGAGTCACATAATTGATCTCAAAGAAAGATACTCACAATAACACAATATGATATTATCAATGAATAACTAGTGCATATATTAAAAATGGACTTCAACTCCTTATATATGATTTCTCACTAAACAAGGCATTTCCACTTATGAATGTGGGATATACCACGCTACACAAAACGTGGACAAAATCATAAGCTATAACCTAGTCATAAAGTGACTTTATTACAAATGTAAGTTGTACATCCTAACAAAAGTTCGGGTGAAAAGGAATTCAAATGTATCATTATAGAGGGAATACCTAAACTTGTATGTTGACTCAGTAATATACCTTAATGATCCAAACATCACTAAGAGAATGATCCAAAAGTTCCATGAAATCTAGTCCAAGAACCTACACCATGAAACAATGGATAAAAATTCTTATCATATTCTTCATGAGAATGTTTTCAACCTTAAATTGTTTGGCAACATCACATTCAATGGAAAAATAAACAATCTCTATTATGGAAATTTGGGCCAGTAAACCATGTTCCAAAAAATATGGAGAAGGTAAAAGGCATGGAAACTATCAATGTCACCAAGGGGACATAGTCTAAATGTTCAAAAACATGTTTATCCAATACAAAGGTAGTTAAGGYCTCAAGGAATTATTCATAAGTAGGAAATAATAGGTTCAAATAGGTAGGAAGATCAAAATATGTCATTGAAAATCATGTTAAATCCTCAATCACATAATGAGTCTCGTAGCCTAAAGCTAAAGGTGTCCTCTCATTATGAGTAGAGACTTGAGAAAGAGGGGGAAAATCCACACAATATACTTGTAGAGGAGCAAAAAAATATTCCCCTAGTAATGATGAGTCCTTATAAAGACTAGGGCCAGTACCCAAAATTGTAGGAATTAGACTTGTAGAACCTACTAAGGGATAAACGTTATCTAGGTTCTATAAAGGAGTAGGTTTATACATAAGTAGGTCTATGATAACCATTTTTCCTTCATAGGGAAATTTAATTGTACACAAGATAGATCATGAAACCACCTTAATGGAATACATATGGTTTATCCCAAGTATCATGTTGTAATCCAAAGGAGTGTCCACAACTTCCAAATAAATAAATAAAATTATATCACCTAAGGTAATAGGTATATTAGAAAATATTCCTAGTGGTTGGGAAGGGTTGACATCAAATTCTCTTTTGCATCATTCTCTTTCAGAGGATGCTCCTATGGACTCTAGGTTGATGTCATTTTCTGAACATAATCTTATCTAAATCAAATTTCATCAACCTAGATTCCATAGGATCATACCTCCAATAGCATTCAATAAGTTATTATGTTGTGAAAAACAAGTTTGAAACACCTTTAACACATACATATCACAAGGTGATTGTGCCAAATCTAAAACAAAATCGTAGTGTGAGTAACCCTATTGTAAGGATCATCCCTACAAATAGCACAAGGATGTTTGCGTTTATGCCCTTGTTGTTTTGTTTGACTTTGATTGGCATTATCATTTCCTCGACATTAGTTTAATTTCCCCCTTGCCCTTGGTCCTTATTTTTTTTCTTCTTTCCTTAACTAGAAGCCTAGTTACTTGTTTGTTACACTATAACCATAAGTTTATTTTTCGACTAATTTTTGTCCTATTCACATTGGAAAAATAAATTACCTAAAGTTGTGTCAATTTTTCCTATGAAAAATATATCATAAGAAATTTTTCATATCAAATTATAGATACATATGAAATTAAGGTAAAAAAATTAGGTGGATATTGAATAAAAAAATAGGTGGAAATTAGGTGTAAACTTTGGTTGAAAATTAGGTGGAAAAAAAGTCAAAATTAGGTGGGAAAATTGGTAAAAATACAATAGCTACAAAAATCAAATTAAAAAGAATATGAAATGTCCTAGATTTGTATAGGTTATTTAATAAGTATTTTTTTTATTTCAATACTATTTTGTTACTATTGGAAATTTCACTATATGGCTAATAGTTAATAATGAAAATATGCACTTTTATTCTTTTTTTTTAGACCTCTTTCAACTTATGTTTTGCATCTGATTTTTGTCGTTTTTCTATCAATAATTGTAATTTTGACTTGCAACTTATGGGTTTCCAAATATGTGGATTTGTTTTGAGAACATCCATTCTTTCTTAAAATTCCTTCCTAAAGTTGGAGTACACAAAATCATATGTGATATGTTGGAATTCAACCAAGAAAATTATGTTGGCATTTAAAAACATGATTTTTTTTAAATGGAAAACATAGGCAATTTATGTACATAAGCAAACATAACCAAATATTAGCATGTTAACTAGCAATGTCTTCCATTAAAAAAAACTTATAAATCAATTTCCAAAAATCCCTAAAATGAGGAGTAATTGGGGTGAGTATTCCCAAGAGGGGTCACAAAATGGTTGTACATGCTCGAATATTTAATAAGCATAATATAAATTTAATTGAAATAATGTAGCTACCATACAGAGGTTGGAAGAGGTTGATTCTCTCCTACAAAAATCCACAACAAGCATGTATAAGAATACATGGGAAAACATGAAACAAAAACTATAACCAGCAAATGCAAAGAAACTCAAATCTAAAAAGAACCTTCATTTAATACTTAAAATCCAAACTATGCTGCAAAACAAATTGTGATGGGGTTTCTAAACCTCTTTATTTTCCTTAGAAAATCTTACCCAAGGATTTTTCTTGCATTGAAATTTTTAAGGGTTTTCATACAAATGTTTTTCTTAAGGGTTCAATCTTTGGCTAGGGTTTACAATCCTTGTCATTGAACATAGATTTACTAACATTTTAAGAAGGTTACTTCCAAACAGAAAGGCCACAACCTTAAGGAGAGAAAAAATAATTACAGTAGAGGTAGCCAACGGAGGCTGCAAGGAAGAAAAATATTCATGCCCATTTCTTAGGGGTTCCCTGTGGGGTTATTTATATGTATAAATACCTGACATTAAATCTATCAATCTGGGAGCTCATAGACTTCGAGGTGTAGGCATAATAAATGCAGGATCAAAATGTACTCTAGCCTATTTTATCCTATGTTAGCAACTAATGTCGGAAACACATGCTTCAGGGTGAAATAAACGAAATCAAATGATACATATCAATCCCAATCACAAATAAATTCAATGAAATAAAAAGTAAATCCTAGACACCTTAATCTTGCATTCACTATTCTATATCAAGATTAACAAGGGCTCAGCATACTATGTCCAAATGTTTGATCTAAATATATTTTTGTATGAGATATCGTTTAATCGATGAATACTTAAGACTCTAGTGTATGAGGGAACCAAAATTCTCAAAATGTATAAACAATAATTAGTTCATTAGCTTGAGGTTTCATTAATGGCTTGTAGTGCAATCTTTCACTTGAGATATAAGTGTTCATGCACTCTGAGAGATGATTAACTTGTCAAACTAATGATTTCTAATTATTGTAACTTAACTTTAAGAGACATGAAAATGCAAAGGTAAAATACCCTTCTAACTAATATTCGAATCAGTCAACAAAAACATGAGTTGAACTCTTTGCAAGGGGTCGTTGACCTAATCCTGAAATTATTACCTTGGAAAGGAAAATAATGAAATATGTAAACTAACTCACACATACAAACTAAATAATGCAAACTCATATGTCAAGTGTAAAAAGTCTTTGTTGGTGATAAAATGCTTTTGCATCCAGATTACTCATCTTTGTGTAGCTACGATTCAAATAGATCTTGTTATCTTATCCATGAGTATATCTAAATAAAAGAAAATCATTAAATACCAAACTAACATTATTTATCAATCTTTTGGGTCTGATCTCATAGGTGGCTTGAAATACAATATTTCACTTCAATCATTAAGTATTTGTGTACTTATGAATGATGATTGATATGATCATCCAAAGAGATTATAACAATTTTGTTGACAATGCTAATATTGTTAGTTAGCAATAAAACTCAAAATGTTGAGTGCACACTTGTTCCTTGCGACGGTAATCAAAGCCTAAACATGAGTGAGGAAAGGAAAATGGAAATTGCATGAATAATTGAAAGGAAATGAGAGAGGAATTGTAAAATTAATTTTATGGAAACAATTAGAACTACAAACAGAAATAATTATGCATCTAACTACTCATACTAATCCATAGTACTAAAATGAAAACTAAATCTACAA